>JAVQJG010200683.1:0-16285 GCA_036024015.1 Craterocephalus amniculus | reverse complement strand
CCACACACACACACACACACACACACACACACACACACACACACACACACACACACACACACACACACACACACACACACACACACGAACAGACACAAACACAACTGGCTAGAGAGCAGGCAGATTAACCTGAGGGACAGGAGCGAGGACGCTGCCTCTTTACCGTGAAGGACAAACGCAGCGCTGCGTTGGAGAGGGGGAGGGGCCAGCGGCAGGAGGAATGAAATCCCACCGCATAAATATTCATGAGCCATCTCACCTGTCTGAGCACAACTCATCTGTGAGGCTGGCTGCGGAAGCTGGGGGAGGGCAGGAAGGGAGGGAGGAGACAGAGAAGTAGGATGGGTGAGGGGCTGCCGTAGCAGCCGCACTTCAATCCTTCCCATTCGTTAAAATAAGACATGATGCGCTCTGAGGGCTGCTCTTTGAACCCTGAACACAGCCCGCTAAACTCCATCACCTGCTTCAACACACACACACACACACACACACACACATGCACGCTCACACATAAAACCCCCAACCTTGCACATCAGCTCCCAAGCGAGTACTGCTGGGGGGGGCGACCTGGGAGCTTTTTCACCTCCACAATGTCATTGCGGGCATCTTGTGCCGCCTCTCTCACAGCACGCTCTGCTCCTGCACTTTGTTTTTCCCCACAGACACGAATGTCAGGGGAACACACACACCGGGGGCCGTCTGGGTTCACACATAAGAATGATTTCTATACCGTTGCCCCCGACTGGTGGGCTTCGTTTTAATCTCCTTATCATAAAAACTTACAGCTACAGCCTACAGAGAAGCACGTTCTCTTCAGTTTGAACGCACTGAAACAAAGATGAAAGCTCCGAAGTGTAAAGCCGCGTTCACACGGTGGTAGAACAAAAAGCCGTGTTGAGGCGGTGAGCCCATCGGCCGGGTTTATTCCTCTCCAGCTGAGCTGTGAGGTGGGAAAGGTGGGGGAGCGATGCGTGCATCATAATGGACAGCTTTATGAAGATGGATTGATCCGATAAGAATCAGCGATACAACGGCAGCCAGGTAGAGATATGGACACCCCTCTCCCCTCCAAGCTCTTCTTTCTGGAGGGGAAAAAAAAACCAAAACAAAACATGGAGGGCATGTGTGAGGCCCGTAACCATGGTTACCCATTAGCCACAAGGCTAGCGATGCGGGATGAGGTTTATGGGGAAAAGGCCAGTCGCTCTGCATTAGTTGTAGTGAGGAGGAGGAGCCTGTCTGGAAAGAGGGCCTGCTGTTGCTGCTCAGCTTCCCTCAGCCCTCATTCTGCTGCTGTTCTTCCTGCTGGGGGTTGAATGACTCGTGACAGACCAGAGAGGAATAATTCATAACGAAGCAGAAAGATGCTGGAAAGAATACTCTGATTTCCCTGTGCAATGCTTGTAAATAAATGCAGGCATGGTTAAGCTTAGAAGAGACGCTTAAGGCCACTCTGTCGGAGCCCACCCGTCCTCATGGACGGACCCCTGGTGAATCAGGAAGTTAGCATAGGGGCTGGACAGTTATGGAAAAAACATATTTATTTTGATTATTATTTTGATTGATATTGAAATCACAATTAATATACAAAATTATTCACTGATTTTAAAAAAAAGTGTTTATTGAACCACCAAAACTCCACCTCAAATAAAACTTCTTTTTAAAAGTGCCCTGAAATAAATTAAACACAAATAAAGGAGTCAAATAATAATATATTAAAACAATATGAGCTATCAAAAAATGAATAGCCAGGCTGTATGCATTCCTGTTCTATACGGCTATCTTCCTATGACTCCACCTGTATGCATACTTCAGGATTCTTCTGGTTTCAGTGATGAAACAAAAATAGCAATATCTAAAAACAATAAATAAAAATGAATAATCACAATCTACTTGCACTCCTGAAAAACTTACAACATGCAAAAAACGACTCATAACAGCCAAAAACAAAACCCAAAGTAGGCCTACTCTTTAAAGTACTTAAAAGTCTTCAATCGTTTGTCTTTGATTACAGTGTTTTTATGATTGTGAGAGGGCAAAATGGAAATCACGATCAAAATTCGATTCGTTGTCCAGCCCTAAGTCAGCGTACTTTCTACAGCTTTGGAGCAGTGCTGACCCCCTTCCTTCCTCAACGTGTCATCCACCTCTGCCCCTCTAGTCCAATGCCCTTCTAGCTTTTCCCTCCGTTGCACCTTTAACACACCCCCACCATCACTCTATCGCCATTAACCTTCTCCCACCTTGTCCTTCTCCACCTGTATGCCTCTGCCTCTTCCACCCACTCATTTCACCCTATTTCTGTCAGAAACCTTCCTTTCACTTTCTCCCCTCTATAATTTCACCCCGTATGTCAGCATCTCCTTTGTTCTTTGTCACTCACTTTCTGTACCCCACCTTCCTTTCCACCGAGTCTCCCTCGGCCTTGTCTTCTCTCCTTTCCTTCCCTCCTTGCCTTACTCCTCTCTGCCTGTCTGCTTTATTAAAATATTCTGACTTGAATAAGCAGCGGCAGGCTCCAGGAAATGTCTCTTTGTATGTCAGCCTATCTGTCAGTCTTCCTGGTTGAGTTTCTGACCAATGAAGAGCCCTCCGGTGTTGAAAACATGTTGGATGTGAATCACATCTACGCCGGTGGAATTTTTTTTGTCTCTAGGATTAATATGTCGACACTTTTTCCGCTGGCATAATCGTTTGTTTCTGGTAACAAATCAAGTCAAAGTCGAAATAGTAAAATGAATTTAAAGTTAAGCGGACATGGTCGCCGATCTATTGCAGATGGGCAGAGTTTAATGGAGCTGCAAAAAATACTTAAACCGCTGATTTTGGATCTAAGCCCACTAGAAATGCTCGTCCATTGAAAGTAAATGGGCCTGTCTCACATTTTCTGCATCTATTTTCTTCAAATGCCTTTTTAATGAACTAGTTCAACCGTTTCGGTGATGTACCACAGGACACATATGGATACACATTTGGCAACCAGTCCACCGCTAGATGAGCTAAATCCTACAACGATCAAACAACCTTCATTTAAACCCCTTGCAATGCAAAGGCGCTAATCAATTAGCATGATTTACTGTAGCGGCTCTGGACGTAGTTGGTCCTGTAAACACGGACATGGTGTCCTACGGTAGGATAGAGCTTCCTTCATCACACTCAAGGGATGACTTGTGGCAGAATAAACAGCCATTTGGACCCTCGTCGCTTTCCACTGTGAGTCTTTTCTGTGGAAATATGAGGCTTGAATCAACGCTCTGATGACACACAGCCATCTGTTGTTGTGTTAAGTGTGTTAGGGCATGAAGTGGAGAGAAAACACACAATTGCTGATCCCCCCCCCACCCGCCCCTTCCTTTTCCAAATACAAAAGCAGATATATATGCACACACAAACACGGGGTGTGTGGCTGTCATGCTGTATACACACATCAACAATCGCAAATACTAATGCGAAAGCACACACCTCCTTCCTCGGTCCCTTGAGGTGCCCATCCTGAAATAGCAGAACTGAGGCCTTTTCAGTTTTTCACTTCATAGAACAGAGCTGGGGAATCAAATAAATAATAGACAAAGAGAGAGGGATAGTGATAGGACGACAAGTCAATGCTTCTTTTCTCTGCAACAGTGTGCCATACCTCTGAAGAACCTCTGAATTTCCTCTTCTCCACCCGGTGGAGAAGACCGATAGATTAAAACTGCATGGTACACACTGCTAAAATGAATAGCGCTAAAAATACTTCCTTTTCACCGAGACATGAAAGGAAACTGCCTTTCCCCTGTCCAGTATTGAACAGCCATTGATTCCAAGACAAAAGCTACACCTCCTCAAAGAGGTAAGAAAAATAGCAATCATACAGGCAATTATTTTCAAATGTGCCTGCAGCAGCCGATAATGTCAGCGTGCCTCTCTTCCTAAATAAAGGGAGGGAAGGCAGGCGTCGGAGCTGCAGGCCCACTGCCGAAGACGAATGAGCCTATCCTCAGAAAGCTGGGCTTTCATCTGGGTAGCATGACATGGCGCCCCATGCAGTGCAAGGCAGAGCCGGGCCTGGGGACAGACGCAGCACAGAAAGACAGCAGAATATGGATTCCCTCTTCAACTCTGTGGAGACCACACCAAGGCAAAGACCTTAGACGACCAGTGACCATCTTGCCAGTGGCTCTCTTGTAGCCCTGCCACGGACAACAATCACCAGGTCTCCACAGCTTATGGCATAGTCCTCTATGAGACAGAGGCACACAGTGGGCCTTTATAGCTGCTGGACCTTTTGTGCAGACAGAGACAGAGATCCTCTCTTTCAAGAAGTGTACTTCATACCCAGCCCCTTTTCATTTTGATGAGGAGCAACATCTGAGGAAAGGGGTTTAGAAAGCTCTCTGCTGGGTCTCTCTCTCTTCACTGCCGAACTACTCCACTGTTTTGAATAGAAATCTTCTCTGGAATTACTTCAAAGGAGAAAAATCCAGAGGCAGCAATACAAGGGAGGGGCGCGGGAAGGAAGGGCTATGTGAAGGCAAACAAAAAGGGCAACCTAAGGAGAAGTTGTTGAAATTAAACTGGACAGGTCCACATAAAACAAAGAGAGAAGAAAAAAAAGCCATCTTCTTTTTCCATTTCTGTCTTAGCAACCGTCAAGACCCAAACATGCAGCCTATCCCTGGTTCTCAGAATTGCTTACGCTCCAGTTTCCTAAAGTTAACGGAGAGAGAGAGGTAGAAAATTGGAGTAGCGTGGATAAAAGTATGGACTGTGCAGTAGAGATGGACAAATGAAAACAAGTAGGAGGTAGACAGAGCAAAAGAGTGTGAGAGAGAGAGAGAGAGAGAGAGAGAGAGAGACTCCTCACCTATTTCAACCACTTGTGCGCTGCAGTGGAAAGCCCTGCAGTCCACGCCTTAAGGCCCTGAGCCCACGCTTGGCCTATCAGTTTAAGATCAAAAAGAGCTCGCTTTAGCAAGACATATGGTCTGAATAATGCATCTGCTTTATTTCCACAAGGCTGAACGGGGTGAGTGGTGGGGAGAAAAGATGCAAATGTGTCCGACATATTTCTCTTTTTTTGTTTATTATGAATGCATATATGAGCCCGTGAATGTGCCTGTCTAATGCAAACAGCGGCGTTTGTCGGAGCCTGTTTTTCTACAAGCCAACTAGCCTCTCTACAGTGTCAGTCACCGTGATGGGACAGTGCATACTTTAGCCTGTAGCGTGCTAGAAGACGGCTTCTGTGAGGTCTCATTTGAATAGTCTGACAGCCAGGGGTAGAGGAGCAGCCTTGTAATGAATTATAAATACGAGGTGGGTGCAAGATTCCCCCGCAAACTGCTGAGAAAAGGTGAAGCTCAAAGTTGAATTCAGCCAGAAAGCAAGCAAGCATGCAACCTGCCAGAGGTCGGTCCCTCTTCAGCAAAACAAAAGACACAAACAAAACGGCATGGTTTTATCTAGTGAGCAAAAAAAAAAAAAAAACAGGCAATGATTTCACCATATGATATCTATTCATCTTATTCAAATTTTATCTTGTTTGTACATTAAGGAACCATCGGAGGGAGACAAACACAAGCATGTATAAGTGGAATAACATTGCTGCTGTCTACAGAATTGTGAAGACTACAAACACACTATATCTGGCAAGAAAATGAACCACATACTTTTTTTTACATATTACAGCAAAATGTCCTCCAAACAAGATCACCTGTAAATATGATATTTAACTGAAATATATTCCTAGTTCAGAGTTAATAACAACAATGCCAACTTTGAAACATCTCATCTCTGTACAAAAAAAGAGACTTCATTTTAGAATGTCAGACTCAGTGAACTATTTTATGCTGTTCTGAGGAGGGTTACAATCATGAGCCCTAGTTTCCTGTCCAGCATGCACTTTCTCACATGATTAGAAGGATGGGAAAACGAGGGAATAAGCCCAAGCCCGGGCCAACAGGCACGTACATGGCCTTTTAAGTCAGAGACAGTGGGAAGGACACACCACTGGCATCACACCACGTATTAGCATGAAACAGCACAACTGCTCGACTTGAGCTGCATATACAGTAACACTCCCATGTCTCAGTAGGGATATATGACCTCCTTATAAATCCTCATCAAAGACAAGCAATCATTTGATATGCCGCAGAGCGGGATTTATTTCTCTTTGATCACTCAAAACAGTGGAGAGGCCTACCAAAACGATTAAAAACTAAAATGCAGTGACTTCAATGTAAGGAAAAGATTTCGGATTTTTAAGTCTTGAATTATATTATTGAGGCTGACACGCCATCTAGTGGCAATACTGGAATGCTACAAGGATAAAAGGGTTATGGTAAAGTAAATCCAAAGCAGCACCAAGAACATGCCCCACAGAAAACTAATGTGTGTTGTGAGAGATTTGAAATAGCACACAGTAAAAATAGCTAAAATAATATACATATTTCTGATTTTAAAAAAGACAGCGGAGGCTTAGTTAATAGGAATGAAAGCAGCTGCAGTCTGAAAACGTAATGTTAGGGATACAAAAAGATTTAACTCTTTGATACAGCCACTTTTTGAAGTCATCCTTACTTACTACTTACGTAGAATTGGGGTTAAATGTCTTAAAGTAGGCAAAACAAGCAGATTTTAGCACAAGCCTTATTTTACCTGTCCACGACCTCTGCTCTGGGATAAAGTAATATTTGTTCCCCATATGGTCTGTCCCAACGTGCTCCCGAGCAATACCGAAGGTACGCCGGAGAAGGGCAGCAATCCTGCTCATTTTAAAAGCACAACAAGAAGGTTCAGGAGAGAAATGTTTCTCCTTTGGCAGTCGTCTGCCCTCGCACGCTCTTGTTTACGCAAGGACTCGTGGGGAGTGAAGGGAACTAGTAAGCTGTTTTGTGATTGGACGGCTGTTATTGCTCAACCAATCACCGCTTTGGTGATTCAACAATCGTCACTAGCAAACATGGCAGCTCTTTGTTTTGAGCGGAAGCAAAGTTAGCTGAACTGAACACAAAATAATCAGAACATTTACAAAAAATATGATTTTAGAAAGACTGCAAGTTTTGCTGTAATAGAAAGGCGATCAGATACTATGCTTTGTATAAATTGCATATCTTCATTATGTATCAGAAACTCACTTCAGTTACATGTTAGCCTTTAAGCTAGGTTAGCATGTAGCAGCAATAAGAAAATACTTTTTTGTTCTTTATAGTGAAAATTAGTTTATTCTCAAGGTGGAACCATGTTGGGCTTTTTAACAGCAAGACAGGCTGGTCTGGATGACCCTCTGCGACTGAGACGCGCCGAGTCCACGAGAAGGTGATTGGCTAATATACCCTCGTATCTCTGACAAGGCTTGCATCAGTTTAACCAGCATAACGAAACAGCAGAACCTTTAACTACTATAATAACGTGTTACTATACAATTAAAATATATCACATTTTATATGTATTCATTTATTGATTGTTTGGCTAAGGGTTATTCAATTCTGTGCCACTAATGCCGTAGTCCTGCAGGATTTCAATATTTTCCAGCCCTTACACACCTGACTCAAATTACTGAGGTCCAACTGTCTTTGAAGTTCTCCAAAATGACTTATTCGTTAAAGTCAGGTGTGTTGAAGGAAACCTGCAGGGCTGAAGCCCCCATGGAACCAAATGGAGTAGCCCTGGTTTTTATGCAACAGTGCTTTTGAAGTTAATTCAAATATAAAGTAAAGTTGAGCTATATAACAAATTAGCTGAAAAGTGTATAATTGTAGGATAAAAGTAAGGGTTTTGCCACTAATATCTGATAAACAAGCAAACGTTTAGTTTTATGTGAGATAAATTGAAATTCTGTTGTTGCATTTAAGTGTGTACCAATTTTGAGTGCTTGTGTTCTACACGAAAACCATTTAAAGCATACAGAATGAAATAGAATGCCTAAGTGTTGCATTTTAAAGACTGTCATTATTACAGTATCATCACCATTTGTTGCAGGACAATGATGCTCTGGTCATCTGAAATTGATGCCTTTAAGGATTATCACACATGCATGTGTTGTATGGTTTCCTTCAACTTTCAATAATGGAATCTAAGATTACAGTGTTTGTGGAACAAAGTAAAAGTTGTTCTGGTCAGAGTGCTAAAGATAAGACTAATATAAATATTTTGAATCTCTTTTTCTATTACATTCCAGTAGCTGCATTATTTTTCTAGTAATATTCTATGTGAAAAAAAGATTTCCACAGATCACTTTCTTTTTTTAAATACTTTTTTTTTGGTTTTAAATAACATATAAACATTAAATGTTTAAAGCAAGAAAATATGGCATAATGCACATATATATGATAATTAGCAGAGCCAAAGAGCTTATTCCCATAATACATACACATAGCTTTATATATACTTATATAAACATCTTTTCAGACTTGAATTAAACATACATTTGTGCTAATACACCTGTGTCCATACAAATGTTAACATAAAATACAGTGCTTGTCTGGTGGTGTTTGGATATTTCCCAACAGAACATTGTATATATGCTTTCTAAGTTAGTTGTTTTCATCTCCTCTATGAATATGCAATTTCTTCTATTAAAAAAAAACAAACAAAAAAAAAACATGTCCTCTTTAATCCTTAAAAGTTTCTCACTCAGTTTCTCCTAAACACAAATATTATGGACAGTGTCTAGCTGCTGTTATTGATTTGTAAATTTATACTATTATTTATTTATACCATTGTCTGGTAATCATTTTATGGCTTGCAGTGATTAAGATCTTAGTCAAATAAATGTTCTTTTTTTTTACTCCTATATCTGTATCAAGGGTTCTTGGTCTGAAGTTAAATCCTGACAGAGATGTGGAACGAATCCATGGAAATGGCATCAACACCATTGATATTGAAGCAATTGAGGGCAGATAGTAAGTATGCTTAGATTATATTAATTACAATTAGATAAATTCCTATAGAATTAAAATAACATTGAGTTGTAATATCTGAACTGATTTTCAAGATTTCTGTGATTTAAATCATTTCCTTCTAACAGCATATTTGTTTCTCAGATTTTTTATGTAATGTTTGTTCCATATTTTTCAATGCTAAATGTTCTCTAAATGTTATGTTGGTGTTGGTTCTTTTGAAGTTAACATCTTCCACTTCTTAGTATGTTATCTGGAGGGGCAGATGGAGTAATTGTCATCTATGATCTGGAGAATTACAGCAGAAAACCACAGTACACCTGCAAGGCAGTCTGCACAGTAGGAAGGTACATCTATTCCATTTACTCAATCCATCCACAAGAGGGCAGTATTCTATTAAAGTTTTAATACTGTGCTGTTTTGATACTGTGCTGTGTATGAGCTTGTTGTTTATAACAATATACATATTTCCTTTTATATCCTCTTAATATCCTCTTAAATCCCTGAACATTTTTTTTCCTCAGGTCAAGCAGGCATGTCCACAAATTCAGTGTAGAGACAGTCCAGTGGTATCCTTACGACACAGGGATGTTTGTGTCTAGCTCCTTTGACAAGACCATGAAGGTCTGGGATACAGAGACTTTAAAAGTAAGCCATGTCACCGCGAGACTTATCCATCAGTCGTACTTTTTATAATTTGGATACACTGAGGTTTTGTGTGTAACACCTTGTGTAACACCTTGTTGTAAATTGCCTTGTGAATGTTTTAGTTTTAGATTATGAATCTGTCTGTATTTCACAATGAGTTGCTGTTTTGATTTGCACATGCAGATGACTGATGAAGCTCAGGAAAGTTAACTCTCTTTGTGCTTTATGAAAAGTTGCACAGATTAAATTTGAGGTTTTCTTGTACAATGTAGTCAGGCACATGCTTAGTTAATAAAAAGTATAACAAATTGACTTTCTCTGATAGTATCAACAAGTAAAATGTGTGGGGAGAATTATTGATGGTCCAGTGCATTACATTGCATCATATTATCAAACTCCAGGTTATAGGGCTGCACGAGACTTTTTCCCATTTTTATTCAGTTTTCCCAATCTATTCCTCTCTTCTTATTTTCTACTTCATGCTTTTTACCTTTCTATGCCTCATTGTCCCATATGGCAGGCCCAGAGCTGTGCTAGAGTTACATTGACTGGCACCCCAGTTACCTCAAAAGGTCAGGGAAGGGACAACAATCTTTCAAGTGTTTTTTTCCATATCTCTCTGTGTCCCACACACATGCACACAGTCATATATGTTAAATGTGTTGGGGGTTTTGTATCGCTGTGCACTTTATCTATGTGTATGTGTGGGATTTCTATGCAAACAGAGCCTCCTCTGTGTGTGTATGTGCGCGTGAGTGTGCGTGTGTGCCCCCGCCCATTGGTTATGCTGGCACACACTGACAGATGGAGCACAGAGAGGCTTTTTATGCTTGTTGAAGAATTTGCATTGTAACCATTGCTGCCTGAGTGAGCTGCCCTCTGAGCCCAGAGCTGCTGTGCCCTCTCTTTTTGCTCATTTTCTTTCATCCCATTTTTTAAAAAACTCTCCCCTCTTTGGTGAAATTATATCCCCTTTAAACTTCAAGGCTACTGTTGTACATTTTCATGAGAGTAGATTTTCATTTGGCATATAAATGCAGATGAGCACTGCTCAGAATTTATATATGGCTATTACAACTTACATTTTCTGCTTGTCCCCTTCTCTTTCTCCCACTTCGCTGTTCTTTAGCCTGCTGAAATATTTGAATTTGAGGGCAATGTCTACAGTCACCACCTGTCCCCCATCGCCAGGAAGCACAATCTAATTGCAGGTGTGTGTTGCATGTGGGTTTTTGCTGTTTTCACGGATACGGAACAAACCAGTTGGAGCAGCTGCTTCTTTTTTCTGTCATTGTGCCTTAAAGAACTCTGAACTTTAACCAGAAGACTCATTAGTTAGCTTGTCTGTTAAAAGTTTGTTTGTCCAGGAAATGTGCTCTGTGCTTGTTCAACAAACCAGCTGGACACCATCATTAGCATGTACTGCACTGAGGTGAAAGAAGGAAATAAGTAAATAGTTACACATGAGCAAACCTCAGTGGAGAAACATTTGTGGAATCTTTTTGCTCCTGGTCACAAAGCAAGACGGACAGGTTAGTCACGTCGACAAAGTACAATTCCCTCTCACATACACAAATCAGTCCCGTCAACACGGCTGTTCCTTGGCCAGAGAGTGAGTTTCTTTCCTAATATGTGTCCCTCTGAGAGATGCTTGTCAAACAGGTTGCAAACATCTACACCGCGTTCTGCTTTTTTTGCTTAGACAATGCTTTTTAGGGAATTGGTTCCTTAAAAGCATCTTGACCTCATTAACGCAAGCAGTTAAGAATGTAAAAACATCTGTGTTTAAAAATGTGGAAAGGTTTTGTCATTTATAACCAATATGGCTTGGCCACTCTTGTGTCTTCATGAATGGAAGGCATGGGTGTGTTAGAACAGAATAATCAGTCATTTCTATCTTCAAAATTTCATATTTACCATACCTTAACTGTGAGAAGTTGGTTCTTACTCTTCTGTTGTAGTATTTCAAGGAATCAAGGAACTTTATTGTCATACCAGCTCACTTTACATGTTTCTGGTACGAAAATAGAACTGAGGTCCCGGTTTGTTAAAAAAAAACAAGGCAATAGTAAAATTAAATTAAAATAGTATATAAGCTAAATAAAATAGAGATATACTACAAGTAAAATATAAATAAAAGCTAAATACACATGGAATATCTACACAAATAACAGTAAACAGGCCATGTGCAAAACGTGTGCATGAGGTAGTCAGATATTCAAAAGTATTATTGTACTTCTGGTGGTCCTAATAATATTGCAACACAAACAGGTGAACAGGTACTCCCTTGGGGTGATAAAGTGTAGCAGTGCAGATCTGTTTGTAGGGTTGGGGGGGATTCAGTCTGGGTGGGGGTGGGCGGAGGGTTGGCTTGTGCTCAGAGGTGTATGTGAGGTGGGGAGAAAGGGGGGCAAGAGTTCAGCAGTCTGACAGCTTCAGGGAAGAAGCTGTTCCTCAGCCTGGTTGTTCTGCTCCTTATGCTTCTCAGCCGCCTGCCTGAGGGGAGGGGTTGGAAAAGTCCATGTGCTGGATGGGTGGGGTCCTTCATGATGCGGAGGGCCCTCCCCCTGCACCGTGCTGTGTAGAGGTCCGAGGTGGTGGGAAGGCTGCTCCCCATAGTCCTCTGTGCAGCCTTTACCACCCTCTGCAGAGCCTTCCTCTCAGACGCGGTGCCGTTGCCGTGCCACACTGATACAGGTGCAGAGGACGCTTTCCACCGCACAGTGGTAGAAGCTTCTCAGGACAGCGCTCCCTAGTCCTGCTCGCTGCAGCTGTCTGAGGAAGTAGAGGCGTTGGTGGGCCCACCTGCTCCAGGTGAGGTCCTCAGTTATGTGCATACCCAGGTACCTGTAGCTGGAGACCACCTCCACAGCTACTCCTCCGATGTGCAGGGGAGGAGTAGGGTGCTTGTCCTTCCTTAAGTCCACAACCATCTCCTTGGTCTTTTTCACGTTGATGCAGAGGTTGTTTTCTCTGCACCACTGCACTAGCTGTTCCACCTCCTCTGTACTCCGACTCATCGTTGTTGTTGATGCGTCCCACAACCGCTGTGTCATCTGCAAACCTCACTATATGACAGCTGGGATGTCTCGCTGAGCAGTCATATGTTAGCAGAGTGAAAAGAAGGGGGCTCAGCCTCAGCACACAGCCCTGAGAAGAGCCGGTGCTGAGGCTGATGGAGGAGGAGGAGTTATGAATCCTGACAGTCTGAGGTCTGTTGGTCAGAAAGTCCAGGACCCAATTTCCCAGTGTGTGACTCAGACCAAGGGTCAAGAGCTTCTGCACCAGTGTCTGTGGAATGATGGTGTTGAAGGCAGAGGAGAAATCCAGGAAGAGCCGGCTGGCGTATGAGTTCCTGCTCTCCAGGTGGGTGAGGGTTGTGTGGACCACTGATGAGATGGCGTCGTCAGTGGAGCGGTTCTTCCTGTATGCGTACTGGTGTGGGTCCACAGTGACGTCGACGGAGTGTTTGATTTGGGCCATAACCAGCCTCTTAAAGCACTTCATGACTACTGTGGTCAGGGCCATGGGTCGGTAGTCATTCAGGCCTTTCACTGTGGAACACTTGGGGATGGGAACAATGGTTGCAGTCTTTAGACACGTGGGGATGGATGCCAGTGACAGTGAGGTGTTGAAAATGTCCGTTAGCACCTCAGCCAGCTGGCATACAGAGTCCTTCAGTACACACCCTGGGATGTTGTCTGGGCCAGTAGCTTTGCTGGATTTAATTCCTTTAAGGGTTTTCCTCACGTCAGCTGTAGACACACAGAGGGGCGTGTCACCAGGTGGTGGTTTTAGTCTATTGCAGGGAGGGGGGGGGAGTCAGGGTCCTCAAAGCGAGCATAGAACTTCTTTAGTTTGTCTGGCAGGGAGGGGTCTCTTGGACATTTTGTATCCTTCGTGTTGTAGTCTGTGATGCACTTTATGCCCATCCACATGCTCTGGGGGGTCGTAGGAGGTGAGGTGACCCTGAATCTTCTGAGCATATGCGGCTTTAGCCCTCTTGATGCCCACCGTCAGTTATTTTTTCGCCGCTCTCAGTGCTGATGCATCACCTGCCCTGAATGCAGCATCCCTAATTTTCAGTAGAGCTCTCACCTCAGCATTCAACCAGGGCTTCTGGTTTGGAGTGCAGGTGACTGTCCTGTGCATTTTGATACACTTGTAGATGTTAAAGTAAATTTGGTCATTGTCAGTGAAACTGTGTGAGTGGATTAAATTCTAATGTTTAGAATTGTTTTTTTTTCCAATGCTTTAATTAAAGAGTGAATGTTTTTTCCACCGTAATCTTTTTTTTCTGTCTCCATACTTTCAGTTGGCACGAAACATCCTAAAATTCAACTTTGTGATCTGAAGTCTGGTTCACGGATTCATGTTCTTCAGGGTTAGTACCTTACGCAGTCCTTCACAAAAAACAACAAATCGTTGTAAACTCTATCGATGCCTTAAAAATAAGGACTGATCTACAACACATACATATACATGATGTACATACACATATAAGTGCCCCTAATTTTGGGCTTAATGGCAGAACAACAATGACATCCTTAAGTATTTTTGTAGTTTTTTTAAATGTCAAACAAGACACTCTAGAAGTGTGTTCTCATTTTTTTCCATTGTAACGTACACTACTGTGTAGATAAGCTTAACTTAAAAAGAGTATATCTATTTTAATGCTGTTTCTCTTTTTCTCAGTGTTTTCATCATCATTATTTTGATTGTTGTAAAGCACTTTAGATCAAATTTACTTACTTAAAAAAGAGTAAGAAATCTTTATGTATTAATTTAATCGACTTTTGGATGCATCTGAAACACAAAGGGTGGGAAACTTTAATGTGCTCAAAACTTTTAATGTACAATCTATGGATGGCTGCACATACTTTAGTGATAACCTGTAACATTTTCCAATGTAGGTCACAGAGCAGAAGTGCTGTCTGTGCGGTGGTCACCCAGATACGAGCATATCTTAGCCACTGCCAGGTAAGCTCTGTTCTGCTAGTCATGCTGAACCTTGTTTGACCTATGAGCCATATAAAAACTGATGCCACATATAATTCCATGACCCCTGCTTCATTGTGCCCCTGCAATCTGTCATATCACCTCACTGCCATCTGGCCACACTTAAGTCAAGTATAAGGGCAACACATCACTACTAGATAGGCACTGTGGCTGCCCTGTTGGAAAAGCATACGGTAGATACATTCCCTATCTGTTTTTTGCCACATTAGACCTGCTAATTAACCCACTGGGATCAGTGTGCCTCTGTGCCTTTGGACTTTAAGTTATTTAGAAAACAACTGGCACAGAGAGGCTCACAGAGAGCGAGAATGATAGGATATTATGGACAGAATATTAATTCCCAACAGGAAATTGACCTTTAAAAACAAATGTTAGTACATGCTCTGTTGTGTGCTTTGGTTTTCTGTTGTGTTGAAGATGAGTGACCAAACACATTGTTGAGTCATATCTGAGCAAGCAAAAGATACAAATGATTTCCTTAATTTGTCCATTTAAGTGCAGACAGCAAAGTGAAAGTGTGGGATGTGCGTCGTGCTTCAGGTAGTCTGTTCACTTTGGACCAGCACAACGGAGAGAAGTCCAAAGCCTCCTCAGAGGCAGGTACAGTTCCCTCTCACATTTCTTTATTATTAAGGTTCTTACATTAATCGTCCTGAGCAGACAGGAATTACAGGAAATTGTTTACCGTTTATTTAAAGAGGTAAAAAAATATTTTTGTTATAAACGGACACAGGGCCTGGAGCCTTTGTCTGGTCAGTCTAACTTTCACACACTGTCACACTTTTTAATATCTGCAAGCAGCATTTAGGCTTCAGTGCCTGGCCTAACATTTGTTGTTTAGCCACCCTGCAATATTACTTGCACCTTGTTGAAGCTCAGAACATAAAACAAAAACTGAGATGTTGAGAAACTCAGTAATATCTTGAAGTACAAGCTGAGGAATTGGTGGTACACTGACTATGGCTGAGCCACAGAATTTCCACTCCTGGTAAATTAGGACAGATGCTTCTCATGACAATTGTATCTGTAACACAGCAACCTTGTGCTCTCCTCCACTCTGTGATTTTTCAGGTTATTCAGGTTATTCGGAGTCTGTGTTTCTAGAGGAAAGGTCGACATTCTGCATATACAGTTTCTGTTTGTCTTATCAGAGGTTTGTTTGTGTTAAAGAAGGAAACAAGCTTGCAATTAATGTAGTTTATCTCAGATATGGACTTAATAGGAAATAAATCGTTTTAAAGCATTTTTCAGGATTATTTCATTTGACAGTGCAGAGAGAATGAAGTTGTAGTGAGAGAAAATGAGTGGAAATGAATTAGACAAATGACCTGGCAAGCCAAGGTTCAAACCAAGCGGCAACCTTCCGCTAGAAAAGTGATACCCATGCGGAAGTGCAAAAAATTGCAGTTCCCTCTTCATGCGCTAGGTGCTGTCTGCAAAACAGAGCAATTTCCCATTGGCTCCCATGTTAAAAACACCAACTTTACAGCAGAATTAAACATGTTTACAGCCTGGTTCAAAAAACATTTTAAGATTGAAATGTCAGGCTTACCTTCATGACAACTGTGGGGGGAGTGAAAAAAATTCTATTTAGTCCTAAAGTTCCTCATAATTATGGGCGTGTCCTTTTGATTGACAGGTGCCAGATATCCGGGAAAACGAGGCCTAGCGTAGCACAACCGCGGTTTTTAGCCGCTAACAGCGCTTCATATCTTTAACCCGCCTTCCTCCGTT
Source organism: Craterocephalus amniculus (assembly GCA_036024015.1). NCBI lineage: Eukaryota > Metazoa > Chordata > Actinopteri > Atheriniformes > Atherinidae > Craterocephalus > Craterocephalus amniculus. Next base: position 2 of record JAVQJG010200683.1, on the reverse strand, counting down.
GG
>JAVQJG010200664.1:0-29025 GCA_036024015.1 Craterocephalus amniculus | reverse complement strand
TATTTCAGTTGATTTGTAATGAATACACAATGTATGACATTTCATGTTTTTTAATTGCATTACAGGAAATAAAGAACTTTATCACAATATTCTAATTTTCTGAGACAGACCTGTAGTGCTGTTTATTGTGCTTCGGTGCTGATACAGAAATGTTCTAAACAAGCTGTAGGTTGGGGAGATGTTCTTTTTAAACTTTGGTTTTGTATAAACCATCATTTTAGTATAAGAACATTTAGTTTCCTAATTATTCACATTTGACTCCACATATCTAGAGCTGTAGCTCTCAAACTTGGGGTCATGAGACAATTTCAGGGGTTACCACGCAATTTTAAAAGATATGTAGTCTACATTTATCAAATAAATTTGGGATTTGTTTCATTTAGTTTCATCAATTTAAAGTTGTTGCAGAGATAAATCTGTGAAATTAGCAGCTTAATTTTGAATATTTTAAGCAAACATGCCTCATTAAAAATCTAAGGTGGCATGATCTCAGTGAGAAAAGCTGACTTAGGGCTTGCAGGTCCCTTGTTACTTTGCCACTTTATCCTCTGATCTATGCACTCTTGTTTTATGCAGGCACTACACTAGTTAGAAGACAATTTAGGGAAACTGTCATGTTTAGTTTTTTAGTGTATGCATTAAGGGTATCACCCATGAGCTCATTTAATCAATATCTTCACATTTGAACTAAAACTATAAAACTGCTCACAGTAGTAGTAGTAGCTACATGGTCTGGTTTAATCATGAGGCTAGTGAGGCTGCTAGTTGAATTTAAAGTAAGCTGAAGTATTAAAAATGTGGGGAAATATAGTCTGTGTGTAGCCAGTTTTATTGTGTTTGGGGAAATATAAAAATGAGGAGAAAGCCAGATATTTATCTTTTTTGGTCAAAAGAAAGGACAGTATCAGCATCCTGCTGGAGCTTTACAACAACAGGAATTATCAAAAAAAGTGCAGCACTGTATTAAATTATTGTTCATCTGAGGATATTTCAATACAAATTCAAGACCTGATAAGCAGAGGTGGAAAGAGCACAAAAATATAATACTCAAGTACAAGTACTGTTACTCTGATGTAATTTTACTTATGTACAAGTTAGCAGTCAAAAAATATACTCAAGTAAAAGTAAAAAGTTAATCATTTTAAATGTTCTTTGAGTAAAAGTAAAAAGTTACTTTTTAACTTCAAATAGTGGTGCAGTCATTCATTACAACGCCTTAACCTGCCTCCCCCATGTTCGTTATTATCTCTGAGTGAGACTTGCGGCATTGTTCTTATAATGCCGTTTCTGCTCGGGCAATGAACTCTCTCCTTCCTGTGACTAATTTCCAGAATGTCTTCTCTTCTCTGTTTCAGTCTCTTTTTTTTACGCAGTAACCTTTGTGATGTAAAATGTATCCGAGTAGATTACTTAAAAGAAACTGTACTTAAGTAAAAGTAAATTACACTTTTTAAAAAGTACTTGAAAAAATGTAAGTACACAAAAAAGCTACTCAATTACAGTAATGGCCCCAAGCAGCTTTAAAATAAACTGTCATTTCCTGTGTTTCAATATAACACATCTGATGCATAGCTGGGCTTCTCTGCTCTGAACAGAATGGTACATATATGAGTAAATAAAGAAATGAATCAGCTTCCTAGACACATTATTTGTTGCCATTTTCACAATTTATTTGCCAGCTTAAAAGCCTCAAATAAGGAAAAAAGCATCACAAAAACCTACCCTACCTAACTTCTTCACCAGTAAAGGAAGTGGTTTTCCGACTTATTTCCTGTCAGATGTTATCAGAAAACTACCTAGAGAATTGTTGGTCAGCAGCTGAAACAGAATCAGGAGGAAGGTATAATCAAAGCCTCCAATTAATCCTTAGTTTGGGTAAAACTTCAGTAGATTACAATGTAACACAGTTGTGATTAAAATGTTTTTAGGCATTAAAATCCAAAGTCCTCGTGATAGACTACGTTTCCCCCTCATCACAATAAAAAAATCTAAATTGTCAGACTTTCTCTCACTGACAAAGTACAAAAGCCTCAAACACACTGCTGCTCCTCATTACAGTCAAAAAGGCACACAAGTACTTGTAGCATGACAGGAACATTTAAACATTTTCATCCCAAATTCAGCATCTGGCAAAATGTAAAACTTTCTGTTTGTGCAGAAAGGTGTGGGAGTGGGTGTGCACATATGCTCTGTGTGTGAGTGTGCGTGAATATCTATAAGTGAAAGAAAATGCAATGAGGTTTGTGTTTCTATTTAGTAAAGCACTTTGTGTTGCTTTTTGCACTAAAAGTGCTTTTGAAACCCTTTTTCATTTTTTGTCTACTGTACCTCCCAGTGTTCCTGAGTTATGATGCTGCATAATGGCCAGGTGTTAAAGAAGAATTTCGCTTTTTTTTTTAACCTGGGTTCTGTTTTCATCTTTCATACATGTGTATCTTCCAGCTAAACACTGGAGCTATCTTGAAAATTCCTTTCTCCATCACTCACATGTATGAATGGAAAGATGAAAACAGACCCCATGTTGAAAAAAAGAGAAATTCTCCTTTAATGTGGAAAACTGTGCTGATGTCAAACCTAAGCTGGTTTTGAACCTTTAGGCTTAAAACGTCTTCATTTCATTCGCTCCTAATAAAACTATGAACCACTATAGCTGAAAAGTGTTTAGTGAGGTTGCAGTGAGGCCTGACTTTTAATCACTTACATCCAGTCAAGGGAAGGGAAATCTTCAAGGCGATTGGACAACACTGCACTGGCTGGAGTTGGATGGATCGATCGATTGGCACACACAGACACGCTCACATTCTCACACACAAAAAACATTTTGGTAACAGTGGATAAGCAATAATTATTGCTTTGCCAAAGTCTTTGGCATCCTAAACGTAAAACAAATTCTAACTTAAAGTGGCCGGTAAACATGTACCACAGAGGGTTAATCAGGTCTCTCACTGAGGACTGTATTTAAAGGCAAAACCATTTTTTAAAAATAAAATCTAAACAAAGAAGTGCTGTTTGGATGGATAGCTGCACACCAATCCAGCATCTTTACTCCACCGCTATTTCGGAGTGTTTTTCTTTTCTGGACAAACGTAATTCAAAAACATGTTTATCATGTTCCTGACGATGGCAGGAGGCGGATGCAGGGCGTGAGGGAGGTGGTGTGCAACAGTCATTTGCCAGGCATCCACTATGAGAACATGCAGGCCCTTAAACATGGCTTTGAGCACCGTATCGAGCTGCAGCGAGAACCAGTCGCTGTTGTACAGGCTCACCTCCTGGTCCAGGGCCTGCAGATTGGCCGAGCGGATCACTATGACCGTATCCGGCGCTCGGTCCAAAAGCCTCACCACCGCTCGGCGGATGTGGCGAAGGCGCCGGATGTAGACGTCCACCGGAAAGGTGCTGAAGTGGGCCCAGATGCTGATGACCACCACGGTGTTGGAGCCCCCCGGGAGGCCGTCCAGCTCGTTGGAAATGTAGCGCAGCTCGCTGGACATGACGGTGGAGAAGCGGATTGGAGGACCGTGGCAGCGGTACTTGAGGAGAATATTATGGATGCTGTCCACCGCCATGAAAGGCCCTACGTTTTTCGGGCTGTGCAGGTTGAACTCCTTCAGTTCTGGATGAGATCAAATGAATTTAAGCTCCACTAAAGAGTGTGAGATGAGTCAAAAGTGGAAAAAAGGCTCACCTGGTACAAAATCGATGAGGTACTCAAACCACTGTCGGACCGTAGAATCTCCGTACATGTTGATCACCTTGTTCCTCAAACACTGGGTGACAGCAGACGTTTCGTTGAACGGACGCAATGCAATGCCACTCAGCGGCTTCCACGAGTCCCTGTAATAATATCCAGAAGGTGCGGGCTTAATGTGTTCTGGCTTTTCGCTGCTGCTTTCCTCATCAGCTTTATCTGGAATAAAGCGAGAAACATTGTTGGCTAAATGAAAGCGAATAAATCATGCCAGCATGAAATGAGAAATGTTGCTCTGCAGGTAAAGCTGTACCTCGCTGTGGCAGAACATTGATCCGGTCAGTTCCTGAAGCGTGGATGGGAACTTTGATGTTTACATTACTGGAAAAAATAAACAAATAGAAATGTTGTTGTTTTGATCACTGAACCAAACCCAAAACTGTTTGCAGATGGAAACTGTAGAGTGTAGAAAACCTTCCTCAGGTAGTCAGAGGTGTGTTTGCTGATGCAGTGGTGCCTGAAGATTCTCACGCTTCGGTGGCAGATTTCTGTGTCTAAGAACTTTGGCCATAAAGGGAATGTGAGGCAAGGACTTTCGGGGTGTCCTTAAATGGAAGCTGTGTTTAAGATTGTGCAAGAATGTGTGTTTGCAAAGGCTTATGACGTCATTTACTAGACCTCGTGTTTGCCCTGGTTAGGGGCCTGGTTCTTCTGACTCAGAACCAGTGACGGACCAGTGACGTACTGGTATTTATTCTTAAACTGAATATGGGACAGCATCCATCCCAGATTGATCTGACCATGTCGAACATTTCACAAGGAGGAAGGGAACTGCTCAGTGATGCCAAACACTGAATATAAAACCTTCTGGAAATATGAGCGAATGCAGCAAATCTGCAACACCTGTCCCTTACACACAGAGATGTCTTCTGATTCTTTGATTTTTAAATCTTATTTTGTACCATGACTGATGAAACATTAAAGTTTTGCTGACAAAGATCATTTTAAACTTAAATCAAAATTTTTAAGCAGTTTATCGAAGATTACTGAACCTTTATCCGTCTGTATTTCTGAGAGCCTCAGCTTTTTCAAATTGCTCTTTAAATCCCATCATATTTCTGGCCCGTTCATCTATGTAGGTGTAACATTTTCCTCCAGCCCTCTATAAGAATACTTCTTACTTTTTCAACCTATTGTTGTGTTGTTTTTTTTAATACATTCACCTGGTAACAACTTAAAAAGGAGCTCGTATTTTTCATGAAATGGTAAAATGTTTATATAATTGTGAATGAAATATGTGTTCATAATTATTTTCATTTACATTTTAGACAGCGTCCCAACTTATTTTACAACTGTGGTTGTAATTACAGATTATTGGTATGCCATTAAGATGTTTCATTATAATACTATGAGTATTACCACCAGCAAGGTAAAATATGTTGGGCCATAAAGTGTACTTTAGTGTTGCCTTTTGGTCTTTTGTTGGATTTATCTAAATTCAAAAACATAAAATGTCATTTTACTTATTTTTTTAAGTCTTATTATTAGTAACATTTGCGTTTTACAATCACTTTTATAGATCAACACAAACCTTTGAAAAAGCAAAGCCTCTTTGTTGGTAATAAGGTGTTTTAGATAACCTCCTTTGGCGTGATTGACTCTGGTGTCACAGCTGAGCATCTTGGGCTTGTAGCAGTACCAGGGCTCGCCCGTGTAAAGGTCTGTGTAGTTACACACAGGCTGCTCGGACGGCAAGCACATGTTACACAAAGTCGTTTCTGACAAGAAGCCCAGGCGGAACAGGCTCTTGAAGTACACCCTATCAGGCCGCTCTTCTCTCAGCCGCTGCAGCACAGCTACGGCCTCGCTGGAGTGCACCAGCGTTATTTCCACCTGCGCGGACCCCTCCCAATGCAGCGGGAACAAAGCAGAATAAACTCCATTCCTGTGGTCCACCACCGTCCCAGCCACGCTCGCTTCTAGCTCAGGAGAGTGCAGTCTGGCTAGAAGGAAATCCCCGCCGTAGTGCTTGGGACGACCCTGGAAGTCGTGCATTTGGACAAGAGCCTCCAGCTGCTCCCCGACGTGCCACTCTCTTCCTTCCTTATAGGAAAGTATGGTGAACAGGCTGTGCACGGGGTCGCTGCTCTGCTGCAGGGTGGTTGGTTTCGAGTGAGGCGGGGGGCCGGGCCAGGCGATGGAGTCCAGCAGGAAGCGCTCTTCCAGCTTATCTTCAGGAGAGGGGCTCTGGCCCAGATGGGCACAGAAGGTGTGGTTGTGACTGAAAGTAGGGAGACCCCTCGGGACCAAGGATGAGTGGATCCTACTCTGCAGCCGGTAGAGAGCTGAAATGGCGTGGCAGTTCCAGTTCTGAAGAGAGAGAATATTCTGGATGTTACAAACTCTGACACAGGCTGGCAAACACATCTTTGTAAAGTGCTGCAGCAATCCCTTCCATTAGAGTACTGAGAGGGGAAGCTTTGACTGAAATATCATTCAGCAGATGTGACCACAACATATAATGAGTCGCTCTGTGGGAAATGTAGGCTAAGATGGACCAGGATTTATACAGTCTACACAAGGAAAGGAAGTAGTTCATCCAACCTGTGTTTTTCAAGGACTCAGCTGTGTTTACTTTAGTAATAATGAATGTTACTCTGCCGCTTGGGGACTCTTGTGTTCATCTCTTGATGAGAGAGCTCAACAGATTCTGCTGGTGATATTCTGTTTAAAAGAAAACTGCAAATATAAAGTAAATTTTTTTTATGCAAATTGAGAAATTTTCCTCTTTTGTTACTAGATTTTTTGTTTCAATAATTTTTTCCTATGAAGACTTTGCACACATAGTTAGGACGACCTTTCGATTAAGCCGTCTTAATCGACTGTCAGGAGAATTAACGTTTTATTAATCATTAATATTTATACATTAAAATTTAATATATATAATCCCTTTTTAAATTAAGTCAAAATAGAAAAAAATCCTAATTTATCTCATTTAGATTTTACTTACAAGATTAACAACTGTTGTGGTAGTTAAACGGGATTAATTCACCGGTTGTACTGGAAAATATACGCTTACATAAGTTCAGCACCAGTCTGAAGATAAAGTCGATCAATTGATGAAAGAATAATGTAATCGATTAAAATCTAACAATGAATTAATCGATTGCCAGTTAATAATGCCCATCCCTAACACACAGAGAACACATTTTCACAAACATTTAAACAAATAAACATTTACCGTCAGTGTAAAATGTTCAAGCGCTTTATGACAGTATGAGAGTGAAATGAAAAGATGTGGGTTTCCCTCTGACACCATACTACGTCTCATTTGTGAAGGAAAGGTTTCTTTAAAAGGATCGCCCGAATCATTTACAGCTCTAAAAATAAGAGAAAAACTAGATCCATTATTTCAAATCCCCTTTGGAGTTTACATCCACACGTGTCACGGTTCTCTCCTCACCTCCACCGTCTGAATGTTGCGCAGCAGGAAGATGAAGCACGAGAGCGCGAGCAGGAGGAAGATGAAAACATAGTTGGACAGGTGTCGCCACATGGTGCCTCCCATGACCAGGGCCTGTCTAACTCCTGCTGTCACCACGGTGATGATGACATCATTTCTTCCGTTAACACTGCAAATGATAAAGGTGGGCTATTTAAAAAACAATAACCGTTTGTCTGATTTATTTTTAAAACAAAAAAAACAAAACAAGATACTGTAACATTACTTCTTTTGATGGTTAAAACTTCAGTTTAGATGTGAACAAAGTATGTTTATAGAAATTATTAAGTCTCATTTTTCAAAGCAGGCTAAATAATACTTTGGATAATATGGATAATACGTGTAACAGGCACTTTGCTCAGGGTTTTCTGGGAAAGTCCCGGAAAGACGATCTTTGTGAGATTACATTTGAAAAAAAGACACCTCTTCTTTTGTGCCACATCACTGGTGGACTATAAATCCATGACTCTATTGTTTGATCCCACATGCACATAAGAAGTGGGATAAGATAAGTGCATAATGCTCATATCTAAACCAAAGAAATTATGTATTTTCAGAGAACAAATACTGTATTAGCTCTTTCTTTGGGTTTAAGAAAAATTATCTTAAAGAAAATGTAATCTTTTTGCAGCTGATTTCATTTCTAGCTCCAAACCAAACAGTATGAGTCAAAGGTAAATTTTACACCAGGCTCTTTTTTTTAACAAATCCTGTACACACACTACTCTGACTGGACTTTTTACTACAAGCTTTAATAAGCTAATAATACATGAATCAATTAATAATAAAAAAATAATACTGAAGTATCTTGACAAAAATCTAAGCACCAAGATCAGAAGTGTAAACAATTGACAATTTGGAGCTAGAACAAATAAAATGGTTAATTCATTAATATGCAGGCCAACCAAAGAAGATGTCAAAATGTCCGAAAGAAAGTTGAACTTGTATGTGTTGATCATAGAAGATACAAGGCAAAAGAATAATGAAAAACAGGAAATGATTCCGACTGTGCTGTAATATATTACCTTAAGGAAATGGGATTCATCTAGAGAAAGTGTAAGCCTTCCTTAATAGCTTTAAGAAGGAAAACAAGATTACAGTGGACAAATGAGGAGCAGACATTGCCTGTAGAATATTGGATGAAAGTAATACTTAGCGATGAATCACTGAGTTGGGCAAGGAGAAGATGCTGAAATTATAGTTTGATGCGGGTCCAAAGTAGCTGCATTTGTTCAGTTTTCTCTCATTACCCAGGTTGCATATTTAGGCAAATGAGACATACAACAGACCTAAGGAAATCATAATCATATTGGTTCCTATCCACTGATCATTTTCCCCCCATACCAATAAAACATATAAACATGTCTGACTAAAATAAATAAGTACATTTCCACAAGCAGACCTTCTGCATATCAGTTATAAACTAGGTGAAATGATAGTTAGATGGGCTGACATTTGTCAAGCAAAAACACCAGAACCAGTCAAATAATGTCAGATTATAACATCTTTCACGATATTATCTTAAAGTTTATTTCCTTTTCGTTTTTTTCTTTGCCTGAAATATTTCATTTCAATTCTTTATTTATAATCGGGTGCAACACAAATTTTAAGGGGGTTTAAACATAAAATTTTTTACATTTTTACAAAAACCTCAAATAAAAGGGTTTTGAATAATTGCTCAATAAGTTAATGAAAGGGCAAAAAGAACAGCCTCCAAAAGCAGTGTTGTCTCTTGACTGTAATCCACCTCCATGTTTTAATCTCCTCCTGGGTGGAGTTGTTTGCTGAAGCTTGCTGAGATTTGAACTGTTTTTTTTTTTACTAATGCAAATTAATTTTAGCCTTTGTACTTGAACGCCTCACTATGCTTTCAGGTTTTTCTCGTCTCCAGCTGTGCTGTATACAGCTGAAAATGCAGAAACAACTATAAACGAAACCCGTTAACGCTGCAGTAAGTCATGAACGTTACAGTTCCTGGTATGTAATCCACATGTTTCTACATGGTCCAACAAGCAGATTTATTAAAAATAAAATGGTCCGACGGCTCTATTATCAAGTGCCACAGATTACTACAATCCCCAGTTTTGTCTCCATGTTGGCATCTGCATGTAGAAATAAAATAGCAACAGTCAGCTGCTCCTGTCACATGAACGCCTGCAATGACGCCAGCGGCAGCAACAAAGAAAATGTGGATGTTTTTCACAGGAATATATTATATATGATGTCATTGCCAGTCAAACAAGGTACTACAGATGCTATCAGTGCTGCCTATGCATGCATGCAGGGTTAGCATACTTACATGTTAGCATCATGTCGGACAGATCAAGTTTTCACACGGCGAGGATGTGACTGAGACGGGTTGCAAGCGGCCGGGGGACAGAGAGGCGTACCGGAGGAGCCTCCTGCGGATTAGACAGAAACAAGAGCCGGAGCTGGTGGGATGGATGTTGATTTGAGTTTTACTGCGCCCTCTAGTGGCCAAGAGTATGAATAGCAATGTTTTACTGAAATTATTAATTATTATTAATTGCATTTTATTGAAATTTTACTGAAATTTATGCTCAGTGATTAAAGGGTTGTGTTCAAACAGTGGCGTTCTTAAGGAAGCAAATTTTGCTTCCTTATCATGTGAAATCAAGTGTTACTGTGCAATCAAATAAAAAATAAAATGGTGATAAAGAAAATTTCACCTGATAGAAATAAAAAATATCAAACATACTATTCTATATACACAAAATATAAACATACCACTTAAATTCAGTCAAGTCAATAAGTCTTTCCTTGGACAAATCTGTACATAAACAATATGAATAAATTTGTAATTAAGGAATTTTTTACCTAGTTTTCAACTAACAACATGAACACATCATGAATAACACACGCGTGCAACTTGAAAATTAAATTGTCAATAGCTTGAGTAGGTGCAAGCACCTTTTCTCTTCCTGACAAAAAAAAGCTAAACTGTTGTGAGACTGAATTAAGGGAAATCCTGTTTAATCTCAGCTAGTACTGTACTGTGCCATACAGCTGTCTGCCGATGTGGATGTTATAGTGTTAATCAGACAGAATCACAATGTAAAGCAGAAATCCCCTTGTACTTCTGACAGTTTTAAAAACATTAAACCCAAAAATAGGGACATTTCTGAATGTATAATTGCATATTTATTTCAAATGTTTTCAAACAGGTTTCTGGTAATCAGCAGATAATATTGGATAAAACCTATAAATGAGAGAAAACTGGTTGGTTACTGGCACCAAACTAACTGATGTGTAATTTATCTGTTGTTACAAGTGCAATGTCTTTGATGGCCTTGAAACTTAAATATTATAATTCACAAATATCTAATGCAGTAGATTTTGATAAATAAAACAGGTTACATCATGCCTAACCTTCATTAGTACAGATGATAACCTGCAAACACAAAATAACTAAACAATACTCATATGTTACTTCACAATCAACGTCTGTACAAAGAAAAAGAACAGGAAGTATAAAACACTGAGTTACATTCACATTAAGCTCGTGTTTCAAGTTTGTTCTGGGTATCAGTCTTAGTGGATAGCACAGACAAAAAATAAAAAGCCGGGATCTGGGTCAGTGAACCAGATGAGTGCAGATTTCAGACGTGCTGAAAGTCTCATGGGGAGCGACACGTCTGAATCTTACACTGCAATTTACACACATTCAGTAGTTGTGGAAGCTGCGGAGAAGGTGAGGACCCTCAGGCAGTTTTTGGAGTTGTCTCTGCGGTTTTCTGCGTGTCGGCTGCTGTCCTGCTGGGTAATGCTGGCGAGGAGGGTTGTGGCGTTTCTGTTCTGTCGCCAGTCGCCTCCTCGGCTTCCTCCTCCCTCTGCTGTACGGAGGACAGGTACTGCTCCAGCAGGCTGCAGTCGGCGCTGTCCGCATAATCCGTCCCAGCAGCCTCCGAGCCTCTTTCCAAGCTGCTCCGGACGGGGCTCAGAGCTCGCACCGTCATCAGAGAATCGGCCGTCCCGCTGCTCAGGAAGCTGTCCTCCTGTAGCCGCCGCTGCTCGCTGGTAGACTGGAAGCCGGAGTCTGGGAAGGAAACGTCAGTGCTGGGACGGTTGGTGGTGCTGGAAGCAGCGGGTGGGGATGCCTTACAGGATGCAGGAGATGAGGCCTGAGCTGCAGAGGCAGCCTGTGTGACAGCAGACAGCTGCTGCTCCACAGACTGCTTCCACTGCTGCATGGACTGCAACTGCAGAGAGAAGGGGGAAACTTTTAGGATGCATGAAAATTAAACACATAAACATCCTTTGGCACACAAACGTCAGGGCTTCCTGAAAAGCTAAATCATTTCATGATAACAGATATTTCTCTACAAAAAGAGAGACATTTCTTTCATTTCTAAGAAATTCTTGTTAAAATGTTTCCCTTTATTAATATTCTAAACAAACTCCCTGTAGCAACTATCGCAGCTCTTTTATTTTTACCCTTTCACGCATAGTGTTCCTCCAGAAGACGCCTATTTGACAGCTGTTTTCCATTATATTCATGGTGGTGATGGAAATTTGCAATTTTGCCGCTTCAGGGGACATCAATTAATCATGCAATAGATTGTCATTTACTAGGGTACCGATACCAGTATCAGTATCGGTACTTAGACTGCTCTAAAGTACTCATTAAAGTCGAGGAACCAATTTATTCCCAATATATTATTTAATGATGATTATTTTCACTTTAATATTTTGTTATGTTGTCATTTTTATTCATAGTTTATTTATTTCACCATTCATTCATTGCAATTTTTTAGTGCGGTACAAGTTATGGTGTCAGTATTTGGTATCGGAAAGTACTCAGATTCAAGTATTGGTATCGTATCAGTTTGGAAAAAAGTGGTGTTGTTTTATCCCTATGATTCACTGTGGAATAAATATTTATACATGTACATACATACATTGTAACAAGCAATCTTTCTTTTGTGATAAACAGGAAAACAAAATTATTCAGCCATATTTGTATAGAATAATCATAATATAAAAATATGAAAAGCATATTCAAGTCATGATTTTGCATAAAATGTAAAATATATTAAAATAAATTAAATATAAAATATGATTAAAAAATAAAAAAGCATCACTGTAAGTCTATGGAAGTAAATTATGTAAAAAAACTTGTGGCACTGTTTTCATCCATGAAAGGGTTAAACAGCAATTAATTTGGCTGTTTTTGTTGGGCCTATTCTCTCTTTTTCTTTAAGCAATCATCCTGCGATCTGAAGAAAGTAACACCTGAAAACTTTGCTATCCTGTCATAAAGTCTTTCAGCCATTTTCATTTTATTTTTTTTTTTAATTTCAGTCTTAGACTTGCTTAGAAAGGCTGACGACTGGTGAATACTTGCACAAGATTTGAGCAGAGAGCACTTATGAAGCTTTGACATCATCACCTGTTTTTTTTTCTTAATATGACTTAGAAGAAAGCAAAGCTGAACAGTTATCAGGGATTTGGGTTTTTGGACTCAGCCATGATGCCAATTTTTTCCCCTCTAAAAATTGTAAAAAAAAAAAAACATTAATTCACTTGTGCTGCATGTATTGTGGAGAAGGATGCTTCATTTTTCACTTTATGTCTTCCGGTGATTTTATAACTTCCTCCAACAGACATTCATCATTAAATAGGAAATTATTTCAAAGGCTGACCTCTTTCCACAGAAACTTGACAGCCTCTTCCTGAACCAGCCTTTGCAATCTCTCCTCCTCATACTGCTTGTGCACCCTGCAAACACACAACATGTCATTTTACCAGCAATATGGGAACCTGAAAACGTGTGTAAAAGTAGAAGCATGTATAAAAGAAATGTTAAAATGGTAAATAAAGAGTTTATTTTGTGTTAATGGTCAGTCACTTACGTGTCCAGCTTGTCAGAAAGACAGAGGATGTGTTCTTGCATCCTCCGCAGGCGGATTTCACAGCGCATCTCTCTGGCTTCGGGGTGACAGCGCCGCGTGTAATGACCCCGCCACCAGGACTGTATTTTAATCGCTGCCTTATCTGCTTCCATCGAAAGTCTTTTACTGACATAAATATGCACTTCCTCCTGCTCAGGGGTTTCTTTCATTTCTGCTTTTCCAAAGTCAGAGGATGCTTCCGGATCACGCTGTGGACTGACTCTGACCACTGATGGTCCAGCTGTTGTTGTGGCAACAGACATAACTTCTCCTCCCAAGCTCTTCCTCTCACCTTGCCGGGTTGGGGATGATTGATGCGTCTTGTTTGAGCTGCACCCTCTGGGTTGTGCCGGCCGCTTTGGAGCCAGAGAATCCGGCTCGAATGTCTCCGTCTCGTCCTCGCTGTCAGAGTGGGCCGTTACCGGCTCCGGATCAGATGCGAAGGGGAGAAAGGTGGACTCTGATGACAGCATGCTGCTGTTGAGTTTGTCTTCATCTTTTTGGACATCCTCTAAATAAACGGGCTCTTCTGCAAGCCTCGGACCGCGGACCACTGACAGAGATGGATGCGACGGATCGCAGGTCACCCAGGTGTTAAATTGCACGACTGGTTCTACACAAAACAGACAGGCTGGTTTAAAAAAAAAAAAAAAGCAACACAAGCAAAACTACAATGCCTTTTGGAAGCTTCACAAAGTGACACAGCAACCTTCTTACCTTTCTCCTGGACAGACGGGGTTGACGCTGGTCCAGGTGCAGCGATCTTCTTAACCTCTGGGGCTCCTCCGAGTGGAACTATATGTGAAGGACTGTGCCCCTCCACATCAAGCTGAGTAGGACGAGGAGGGCTGGGACAGCCTCTTAGGGTCTCCTCTAGCAGCTGCCTTTGATGAAACCTGGAACAAAAATGCCAGTTCCAGCACCAGGGTGTTTTCCTGAAAGATACTGTATTCTAGCGATACATCGACTGAGCACCGAATGATGCCAGATTAACATCTATACCTCTGCTTATTGAGGATTTTCTCCAGTTTGGCATCTTCTGCTGTCTCCAGGGCTGGTGATGCTGTCAGAGGGCAAACTGTGGCCAAGTACTGAACCAGCTGCACATGCTGCCCCGGACGATATGAGCGACCTTTGCCCTGACTGTACAGCCACTCTGCTTTCAGACTGGAAATATGATGGTTGCACACAAATAAAGGCAAGATTAAAACATGGTGATAAAAGCTGCTTAGCTAATTTTAACAGTGCAGGTATGGACGCACCCTTCTTTCTGTGTTACTACATAACCATCAAGAACCTTCAGGCTCAGGCACCAACTCATGACGTACGGTCGATAATCAAAACTTGGCAAGGACGGAGTGGCCATGACACAAGGGTTGCTCATAATCGACAGCTGCTCCAGTTCATGAAGGGGTGCGAGATATGACACCTAGGAAGTAATCAGATTAAAGGTGGTAAATAATAATTTGCCTTTGTGTGATGTTAATTACAAACACGAAAACTAACAAAAATAGAGGAGAATATTATTACTTCATTAAGATCCGGTATCTCGTTTTCTGCCAGGGAGAGAATGGATATGTGTGGGGGAAGGTGAGCAGGGACGGTACGAAGTGTTGTAATGCTGTTTCCGTGAAGTAAAAGAGTCTGAAAAGTAACACAATATTTAGGAAGGAGGTAAAACAAAAATAACACAAACACAGTTTTTTTTTTTTAAAGTTTGTTATTTTAACTCAGGTGCACATTTTTGCAGAGTTCAACACTTACCTTTAATGCCACCAGTTTAGTCAGATCACCGATAGTAGATATGTGATTGTCAGACAGATCCAGGTGTTGAAGGGACACACAGTTGTTCAGTTGCTCTATGACCTGGCACAGATAGGGGAATTGATTAAACATTTATCATTATACACAAGGTGAATTTTTGATCAACCAAATTAAAATACTGTATATGGAAAGCTCTTTTATCTCCTCACCTTTATATTATTCCCAGATAAGTTGAGCCATTTTAAATGAGGCAGATCTCGTAGTCCCTCGATGTAGCCGATACTGTTATTGGGAAGATTGAGAACTTTCAACTCTGTCAAGCGACACACTCCCATCATTCTCACCAGGCGGTTATTGGCCACAGAGAGCTGAAAACGAGAAGATTTTAAGCCCAGACACCAAAAAAGGAATCAGTGCTAAATGTTTAGTTATAACGCACTAAAGCCTGTCGTCTATAAAATAAAGCCAATGTAAAGTGAACAAAAAGAGGTTGGGTTTTTTAAGGTTTAACTACCTGCTGAAGGCTTGGACTCCGTTCCATGTGATCCAGCTTCATGATGTTGTTTCGGTCTAAGATGAGAGTGTGTGTGTCCTCAGAGCAAGTGAAATTGGGATCCAGTTTTTGCATACCCTGAGCTGAGAGATCCACCACAGGCCCTGGCAGGAAATGGATGATATTGAGCAGGCTAAAAATGCATTAAATCTATCTTTGTTCATTTCCATGATCAGATGAAAGATCAGTCAGCTATGCATACATTAAATATGCTTAATAAGCTTATAAGCACATATGTTTATGCTTGTAAGTATGCTTAAACATCAAAGTCTAATCTGAACTCTGCTGATCCAATGCAATATTCTTTGCATATGACCTCTCTCAGTCCTCCACTTCTACTTCAAGTTCTATAAATAAAGCCCAAAGTACTGTACATGAAGGCAGATCTGGATAAACACAGATCAGAAGATCTGTAACATGCCAAACGGAAAAAAAAGCTACCTCCAGTCTCTAAACAGAGTTCTGGGTAGAATACTGCAGTAATGTAATTGTTGCTGCTGACATCAAGACATCAGATGGCATGGCAGCACATTTTGAAAAGGACAAACAAGGGCACAGAGAAATCACTATATTTCCAAACAGATTTTCTTACCACCGCTAAGATAAGAGCTGGTCTGACTTTTAAACAATTGTTAAGCTTCAACATAACACAATCTGCAAACCTAATATAGGAGGGTTGACGCTTAATGTTTCTATCAGCTGGTAACAATAACGACCTAACGGTAGTTATCTGATGCGGCAAGCAGTGCGGCTTACATTAAAGAAACAGAAGTTATTGCCTTTGGACTAAACAAAACGTTTATATGGCTACTTACCAGCATTTGTATCAAACTGTAAATCTGATACACCCATCCTGTTTGCCTAGACAACGGCAAGCGTTAGCTATCAACTCTATTAGCTGTACTAGGAAAGAGAAGAAGCGCCTGTCGGAAGTCAGTCTGCACGCCCGATGGTTTGCTGGGAAATGTAGTTCACAATGTGTCTTTCTTTCCTTGTGGTGCCGCGTCTTTCAGCTTCGAAAAACTACAATACTTCAATTTTGTTTACGTGACCCGCCAACCGGGTTGAAATAAAGACAGTAAAAAGGGAATTAATTACTTTTATTACTAAAACGTATCTGGAAGTAATTTATATGTTATTAATTATTATTAGTATGAATACTTATTTTCTTGTTATGTTTGGTCTCTGTGCTTGCTAGGCAGCTGCCAGCGTTGTGGTCAAAGAATGAATTATGAATTTGATTATAGTATTTTTTCTAAATATATATAACAAAATAATTGCTTTCACACACATATTACCCTTTAAAAAATAAACAAAAACTAAAGTTTGTAATGAATATTTACTGTTTACAAATATGCCTTTAATTCTGTTTCCGCTTCCGTCATCTTTCTTTCCGGTTTTGAGCCCTCTCGTAGCCATCATGAAGTGAGTTTGTGGATTTATATCAAATGTCATCTCATATCTAAAACAAACATTTTAAAGACGTAACCAACATTATGATGAATTTTGTTCTCTTTTCTTTCACTTATGTTTAATATTTGTCGTTTTCAGGGTCGAGTTGTGTAGTTTCAGCGGGTATAAAATATACCCCGGCCATGGCCGCCGATACGCCAGGATAGACGGAAAGGTAACCGTACGACAAAGTACACCGGCTACTCTCCTGTCACACTTTAGATACAGTATGCAATACATAGTAGCGGTCAAAATCCACCAAGTTTAACTTGATTCAGAAGTCTTATTAAACTGTCTTGAAAAGCCTCGGTCGGCTCACAGACTCTGTAACAACTTGCTAATGATAGCCACTAGCTCAATATGCTAGCGCCGCTAACGAGCAACCTCAATTATAATTTCACCCACAACATTCACTTATTACCATTTTATTCGTGTTGCTGCCGCAGTTGTTTGCAAAACAATTGTAGACCTGGCACTGTTAACAAACTGAATTATCTTTAAAAATGATAAGCTAGTTTGTAATTTTACATTTACATAAAATGCATTTACAACACAAATTATATCCGTGCACATGTTTTACATTAAATTTTCCCTGTGTAACGTTACATCATTCACACTACACTTGATTAAAGTCACCTTTTTAAAATATTACTGCAGCAGCTTTTGGCAGTGTTTTAACTGTATGTAAAGGGAGTAGGGGATGCAATATTCTGCTTTAGGATGTAGTATAAATACATTGTATAACAACTACATTTTCTGTGTTCGGTCAGGTGTTCCAGTTTTTGAATGCCAAGTGCGAGTCTGCCTTCCTGGCCAAGAGGAACCCCAGACAGATCAACTGGACTGTGCTGTACAGACGCAAGCACAAGAAGGGGCAGTCTGTGAGTAGGCATTTCATCTATTGAAATAGATTAGGATTTGTCTGTGGAATATTTTATTTTGCTTTAAATTCATATGCATTTAGTCTTGCTTTAAAAACAGCAATTTCTTTTATTAGCAAAATATTTAATTTAATTTTAATTATTTGTTTTTGAAAATGATAAATTAAAATATGTAGCTTTCAATACTAGTAGTATGGCAGATTAGAGAAGTTGTTAAAAACAAAGATTTAAAAGCATTGGTGTCATAGACATAATGGTTCTATGTGATATCATAGTCATTTTAACCATCATATGTTTTAGTGCAGGTTCTCATCAATGCCTTTGGCTGCAGGTGAATGGTGTGCATAGTGTTGGTCTGTGTTATGTGTTGTTGCTGGACTTCGTTTTGAAGTTTTTGCAGCAGTGCTCACTCCACACCAGCAGCCATACAACATCTGGAGATCATAGTACTGGCCTTTGACGTCATTGCTGACATCTTAACACTGGCCAGCCTCCAAATTCTCCAACACAACACTCATTACTTAATTGCCATGAAGTTGCAAATATACTGAGGCATTTGATGCCAAATATAGTGATTTGAAATGTAAACTTGTTGCTTTTTTAGTTGTCAAGCTTTTTCTTTTCTTTTTTTATCAATGAGACGTTGCAGCTTCAATGTAGCACAATATGAAGATTGTTGGACTTGCTTAGTAGCTGGCTAAGGGAAGATGGGGAGGAAAAGTAACTTAACATTCATGCGGATGAGATATTTGTTTTTTTGTGGTGAAAATAAGCAAACATATAATTAAGTTATAGTTGGTCAGACATGTCTTCATAAACCTGCCCATGTGGACTTTCATCAATGTTGAGAATAAAACTGCAAATGGCTGGTCATGCTGTAGAATAATTTTTTCCAGACTGAAAGAAAATTCTTCGTCTTAATGTAAAGAACTTATTTAGAACCGATATTGGGTCTGCTTTGTTAGACAGAGATTAAATTGATAATTAAGAATTACCACTTTCAGGGGAAAATCTCTGTATGCATTTCATATTTTGCCATATTGGTAGCCATTTTTTGGATTAGCAACCTCTTTTTTGAGTTAAACCAAACGTTTTTCCTAAATTATCTTTGGCCTTCATACTTGTATTGATGAAGTTGGGCTGGACTGGGGTTGTGTGTTTGTAAAGCACATTGAATCGTATAACAAATTTTGGGGTCTAAAACACATTTTGAATGTTTTTAACAGGAAGAGGTGACAAAGAAGCGTACCCGCCGTGCAGTGAAATTCCAGAGGGCCATCACTGGGGCCTCCCTGGCTGAGATCATGGCCAAGAGGAACCAGAAGCCCGAGGTCCGCAAGGCCCAGAGGGAGCAGGCCATTAGGTAAGAAGATCTGAAAATCCTCCCCTAACTTTAATTTAGTTTGACCAGTTTATTGTTGTAATAAACAGTTAGCTTTGAAAAGAAGCATGCAGTCGGTTTAAACATGAAATTGTGACATGATTAGACTTGTGTAGTATAGACTTCCTTTGATGTTGTCCAACATTGAATAAGAAATCTGAAATGTTAAATGAATAAGAACTTTGCCTGGTGAAAGGCATTCAGTCTCTAGCCATTTCATCAGGAGAGAGGTCACAGTCTGTGACCTAAACCCTCCAGACTGAGTTGAACTCACACTTAGTTGTGCATATAAATGTCATTTCTACCTAAAGCTAAATGATCTGCTATGGCATTAAATGAAAATATTTAATCTAGATGTTGATTATCTTATGATCTTTTCTTGTTTCACCTGTTCCATAAGGGCTGCCAAGGAGGCCAAGAAGGCAAAACAGGCAGCAAAGAAGCCCGCTGCAACAACGGCTAAGGTGAGACCTGTCACTGTTTGACTTCTCAAATCAGAACTGCACAATGATTAATTAGGGATGACTTAACGTACTTTTAATGTCTGTCAACTTTGAACTGATCACCCAAACTGAAATGCCAGCTCGGCATGATTTTATAGTTGATAGTTGGTATTTAGCTGTAAATAAATGCATTTTACTACCTGCTGGCCTTACACAACTCTTCAGTACTGTATAGTTGATTTAAATTGTGTACAGTATGCTGTACTTAATCTTTTTCTCCCTGTAGGCTTCTACTAAGACTGCACAGAGACCCAAGATCGCCAAGCCCATGAAAGTCAGCGCACCCCGTGTTGGTGGAAAACGCTAAACATGACTCTGTTTATGGTTGTGAATAAAATTTTCTTGTTAACCATAAATTGTGTGGTGGTTGTTTTTTCCCCAATATTGCAGCACAATGTCAGTGAAACAATGAATGGCTCCTTTTATCTGTAAAAGGGATTTTTGCGCCTAATTGAATAAGAATTGGATAGATTCTATGTGCACAGCGTCACCACACTGGTGTGAAATATATTTTAAAGCAGTTTCCTTAATAGTCCTCATTTAAAAATATTGACTTTCAACTGCACATTTCTAGAAGATATGTTTGTCTCTGTGAGTAAAACTACTAGTTATAGAAGGCTATCAACCTGAATTTAGCACCCGCGCTAATCTTGTTTTATGTCAGCACAAGATTCGTGATAAATTAATAGAAGCAAACTGTCATCTTTAAAGGGATACGGTGTAACTTTTGGCATCTAGCGGTCCTAAACCTATAACGTCCCCCCCAAATTAGAATTTTGACCCAAATATCAGACTAATATGAGAAATAATGGATGTCGGTGCTCCGAGGGGGCTGTGATTTTCTCATGTTTTCTCATTTGTTCTTTAGTCTGAACAAAATAAAGGGAAACATGGTGTCCAAGGAACCCAGAAATAAGTTGACTGTTTAATTTTGCATTAGTTTTGTGTGGCCTGTGAAAAGTTACAGGTTTGGCCTCCTAGTGGCCATAAGTTACACAATATCCCTTCAACTTTCAGTGAGCCTGAGAAACCAACAGTTTTTTTTATCCAGGACGCTTGCAGTTTAGTTTTGCTCTGTGCATGCAACAGACACCAGCAAGCAGCCAGTCGTTTGAATGGACACCCTGGCGGATACAGCGAAAAATGTTAAAAAGGCAGGAAACACAATAGAGACAAGAGACAGAACAAAGGATAAGACAAGAGTCAAGATACTTGATAAACCACTAGTGCACTACGCCAATCATCTATCTTAATATATTATATGCCTAATTAAACTGTAATTTTTTTTTTGCCTTTTATTTATTTTCTTGTGATGTTTTTCTTGGACAGGACATCCTTTAGTTTAACATCATCAGAAGTGTGTCTTATTTCTGTTTCTAGGAAAGGAACATCTGATGATTATTGTGTGTTTTTACATACATCTCATATTTCTCAAGTGACTACCTTTTTTGATTAAATTTAAATTATTATATTTTGTTTTATTTACCAGAAGGTTGAAAGGCCTTCAACCAAAACACAGACAAAAGAGACTGTCAATTTGCATACATTGGCTAACTGAATGGTATATTTAATGTTGTAAGTAGTTATTTGCATGTACGTACCATATGTATCTGGTTTTATTTTGTGAAAAATTTAATAAAAATGTAATTTGAAAAAATCCCAGTAGAATTAGATTGTAGGTATACTTTGGCATGACTGTATCCATATTTTATTTGTTACGTCTAGGAGTTTGGAAATATTTTTCGGGTCATTAACTTCACTGTATTCATTAAAGCTCTTCTGTTTTGCTTATAAAAGTCTGATCAACATCAAACAAATCAACAGATGATCACTGAAATTCTATGAGATGTCCATACGTAAAGTGTTAGTATTTATTACCATTACAGTCATATGAGCAACCCCCAAAATGCCATTTGTTCAGTCAACAGATTAAGTGATTGTACCAATTATTGCTAATTAAAAAAGGAGCTGTACTGTATATATACAGTGTGAACATCTAAAAAAAAAAAACATTATTCTTGCACAAAAATACAAGATACCCTCCTCAGAAGAAGACTTTTAAAATCAAATTTGATGAATAAGACCTCATGCAGTCTGTATCAGTTTGCTCGTTGGCTCGCTATGATCAGTTCAAAAGACGCACAGGTGGTATATGTGGTACCTATAGTCCTTATATACAACTAGAAAAAAATTATCTCTACACAGATTTTACTACAAGAGGAAACATTGTGCGATTCATAAGTTAGGGTTTGATCTTACACAAATTAAAAGAATTAAAGCCACTAAAATGGAAGGAATCATTACATGGTAATCAATAATGATTTAATGACTGCTGAGGTACACATGCCTGGGCTAGAATCAAATTATAAATAAGTGAATTAAAAGATAAACGTGATGACATCCTTCCTTAAATCAAGTAATTCTAACATTCCTTAAACCCATTTCAACAAAAATCTAAGAGTTACAAGTTTTTGGGAAACTTGTTTGAGGTACTGATTGCTACACCTGAAAAGGTGGCGATGGAAAAAGCGAAACTTCCCAGCTAGTGCACGAGATATAAAGCATGACGTTAAATCAAAGACGTACAATCAAGAACTTGCTAAACAAGTGGTACTTGTGCGTTGATGACCATCATTCTTGAGTGTGCTGACTACAGCTTAAAAGAAAGTTGTTGTTTTTTTCTTTTTGTAAACCCTGAGGAAATGTTATAATTAGAGTAACAGTACATATTTCCATCAGGGAAAGCAGGTTTAATGTGGTGGAGCAATGGCAATGGCATGGATGTTATGGAGACACTATGGGATGATGAAGTGCTGATGTGAGAGTCTCCTTTTGAATCAGCAGCAGGACGACAGGATGGTCCTCAGGACTCTGCAGCCTCTTTAGCTAATGCCTTCTTATCCTGCTCGTACCTGTCAGGGAAGACAAGATAGTGGGATATAACAATATCATTTTTTTTAAATATGATGCACTTCAATTGTTTTCCAACACTCAAAGACAACTGCTAATGTGTAAGGTTGTTTTTTTCAGCCATAAGATTTGTCTTAGCTAAAATGCAGCCCTTTTATTAAGGTTTACTTTCAAATGAACAGAGAAGCTCTCTTTCTTATGATCTAGGACATTAACTCGGGACTTCAAGTTGAGAAAATAATTACTCTATTTATATAAAAAAGAAAAAAAAAAAAGAAAAAAAATTAAGTTCTAGAGTTACTCATTTAGTTCTATCCACCACACATCTAAATGTGCATCTCTGATCATTTCCCATTTTGAGTCCTTACAGTTCTTGACAGATTAAACAATATCTTTTATAACTTTTATTTTCCTTCAAGTAGTTCAGTTGTTTCAAGATTTTGGAAAAGAAAAGACTCAATAAAACTTATGAATATTATACATTTACCACAGCGACGGTGTACTTGCTCAAATATTAACTTGTGGCCGTGATTTCATATCTGTATCAAGAAGCTACTGTGCACTCGTCCTGCAACCTTTACAGTAATTATTTTATCTCAAGGATTCTAACAGCGATAATTAGGACAGAATCCAGCAGGAAATCACTTCTGACTGAGCACATTTCACCAAACATGCCCATACACACCTCCAGATCCTGTAAAGCTGGGAGGCCCCTGCACTGCCAAGAAAGAAGTTGACGGCAAAAAGGTTCCAGTTTTTCGGGATAATAACCAGCGAATATCTGGACCAGATGAGCCCTGCGGAGAGATAAGCGTGATGGTTGTGCATGCTGATGTTAAACCGATTATTTATCAGAACAAGAGTCTATGTTTTGGCAAAAACTCACTGATAAGGTTTGTTTGAAGTAATAGATTGCAAAAGAAGATGTTGTAGCTAACCTTTAGCACAGATTGTAGAATGATCTCAGAGCCCGGTGCAGATAAACCAGTATAGTTGAAACATTTACAAAAAATTGAGTACACACAATTCAGGGACAAGCTATTACATCCTCAGACCAGTAAGTCTGATACTCAGAAGCAAAATGTGCCATATTTTTAAGTACCAGGGACCAGGGCAAGCTTAAAATATCACAAAATTGTTTTGACACACACCAAGAATTTTGCTCTTCAGGAAATATTTAAGGAAAAGCAGTGGGACTCATTTATTTAACAGATAATCACAGTCTGACTGGATTCCAGCTCACCTGTGGCCGTCAAAACTGCAGACTGGGAGGTGCTGAGTTTCTCTGGTGGTCGAGTCATATCAGCCAAACCCGCAAAGACAAGACCCTGCAAAGAAGAGACCCCTCTGTTGTCACTCCATTACAGTTAAATGACTGGCATGGATTTGGTTTCCACACCTAATTCAACAGAACTTAACTCTAACTTCTGTTTGCTAGTCTATTCTTTTCTATATAATATGTTTTTTATTCTATTATTATTCTACTACTCTTTCCTCTTCTTGTCTGGTTAATCTCAACATTTTTATATCTTTGCTGTTGAAAATAGAAAAATGAGGCAATGTGGATCATTGACTGGACAGACAATGACAGAGATTCGCAACTTGCGACAAAGGGGAGGGTAAGTAGATAAAGCTTTATTTAAGGAGGTCAAAAGTCAGAGAAGTTCAGGATTTTCTGGTGTTTGTGTGTTCACAGGTTAGTCTGTGATAGTGCACTTACCCATTTAAACACTGGGGCCCAGAAGAAAACAGTTTTTGGACCTGAAATGAAAAAAAGGGGAGTTGGAAAGTTATTCAAAGGCCCCTCAATTTATACAAATGTCCTCACTAATTTAGGTCTGCATTACTCACTTTTACAACAGAATTATATACAAATTTGTAGAACAAAAATCAATGCTCATGAATGTATCTAATACAACGATAATTATGTAAACCTAAAGCTAAGTTTAAGTTCATGCAGAAATAATGTTACAGTTTGTTCATCACCAAAACAGACAAGTCAACTCAATATCATAAAAATATCCAATTCTTTATGAACTTGATCACAAAAACTAAAACCTTCAAATCATTTATTTATTTTGCTTCTTATTTAAATAATTATTCCATTATCTGCTTGTTTTCACGAAAGAAAAACAACAAAAAAGGTATATGCAGGCCTAAATAAGTTAATAAATTATAACTTTATCAATTCTGGTTTAAACTGGTTTAATATGTAAATATATTTTCTTTTTATAACGTTACCTTTGGACCTCTGAAAAGCCACAATAAACCCGCTGTAATTAGGGCTTCAGATGGACTACAACGTAGCAACATAATCTGAGAAGACAATTATGAGACCATTTCACTGAATATTATATTAGTCTACTAAATTTCAGGTCCAAGCATTTAACACTACATTTTATCACAAAGTATATTCTGAGTCTTTCCCTCCCTAAGGTAGTTACATTCTTACAAAGCTTTTAATATTGAAGAAGATAAAAGACACCTGCTACTATGGAAATTAATATGACCAACCAGTGTGGACAGTAGCAGGATAAACACAGAGAGGCAGGCTGTCACTGTAAATCATCTTTACGGAAGTTTGTTTTTCCTACCGCCCTTATTAACCTGCCCAGAAAGATGCCCTTGGCGGAAGGCAAAGCAAGGCAGCCAGATACTCTTTAATCTCAGTTTGTTCTGGTTAATATTAGAGTAAAAGATGCTTTGGTCACAATGCAAGATAAACGAACAAGAGATTCAGATACAATTTAATTAGGCGCACCAAATTAAAACACATAATCCTGACAAGTGACTGAAATGTTTGTAAATATTATATTGAAATATGAAGCCTTGTCTTGGCAAGTGTTCCTACTGTATTCATGCTACCCTCATTGTCATAAACTGGGTTAAAAAAAACTTCCATGAGTACTTTTGTTCTCCACAAATGAAAAACAAGGCACAGTAGTTGATGTGCTATAAATATGAAATCATTTTACAATCAAAACTGATATGATAAGCTGATATCATGGAACCTGAACATAAGCTCCCTTGTTTACACTCTAATCTTAATGAACATGCAACCACCTGATGTTAGGAACTGCTTTCCTGCTAATGCAAAAACAGCTTTTTTTTTATGCAACACGATTACTGTCTCCTGTATTTGAATTTCAGGTGCACCAGTTAACAAGTCACAAAACTAACCATTATGTCCACTGTTTGAAACTTGGAGAAAAATCGAATTTACTCACATCTCAGCATCAAAATACATTTACCTTGACTTTAAGCTTCAGTGGAAAAAGCTACAAACTTCCTGCCATACAATTCTTTACAGATTGAGCAGATTAAGTGGGGGTTAGAGCAGATTAGGGTCTCCAAGGCCAAAAGAGTTATATGAAAACAATTACTTCGCAGTAGAGGCATCCACATTGGACAACTCTGCTCGTATTTTCTGTTTCAAGATGCACTGCTGACACATAAACATAAATTCCACGACGGCTTGACAGACCTCCCCACGGTCAGCCGACTGCAAGCACCCAGAAGCATCACTTTGACAGTTAATATAGAGACTGAGCTTTACATTACCTGCAGGGTGGTTGTACAGAGGTCTCAGTTTGGCGGGCAGCATATGCTCGACTTTATCCAAAATCCTGTGATAGGACGCTCTGAGTGCAGCCATGATCGTAGATGTTCTGTTGGAAGGGAAGCACTACAGAAGCTAGCTTGCAAAATAGTTAGCACGCGAGATTTCTATGTTCAGCAGTAGCAGGATTTACTTAAATCTCTCTATGTGTGCTTTAAATAAAGGACAAGAAGGTTTAAAGGTAGAACAGGATGCTGCTGTCCTACTGTCGACCTTTCCCGGGTTGCAGTACGACCATGCTAGCTATCGGTAGCTTCCCTCTGACCGACAAGACGAGGTGACTTTCTCTTCGGTACAAACTTCCGCGTAATGGGCGTGGTTTTAGGTTTCCACAATTCCCATTGGTCTGCCAGCTGAGAACCCCGATATGATTGGTTGATATAGTGGACAGTTAATTTTGTTTCCCCACTCCTCTCATCAAGGTGGAAACAAACCTGACAAAAGGCACTAGAAGAATTGTATTTTATTTTATTCTATTTATTTAAATGATAATAGCTTCAGTTATGTTGAGAGTTTTGGATCCTTTAGTTTCTGAACATTTCGCCTCTCACGCATTTAAAGGCTCCAGGAGCAAAATGAATGTTAATTTGTCAAAGGAAAAAATGATTATTGGTAAAAAAAAATGTCTAATTGTAATCTTGTAAAGCAATCTAATGGTGCATACACTCATAATAATGTATTAATCGTCACAGAAATCTCAAATTCTACATGTTATCTGTTCAATCTGACTTTTCTCACATATATCCCAAACCTCTGGAAATAGAGAATGTGCAATATATGTTATAAAACTGCTCCACTGCAGCAAAACAAAAAACTTTAACACACCAAAATCCCAGCTTTCCCCCAAGACTCCTGTGTTGCATCTTTTTGGAAATGATGCACTTTTACTGTGGAATAAAAAATACTGCCAATGTGGCAATTTTGCTTGTTCTATTCTGACAATCATATAGGTAGTATTCTTTTATAACTACTGAAAACATGTGTATAAGCCCTTCCATAAAACTGTCTGAGCCTGCAATTGTAATCTGTAACAAACAGGGACAGTTCTCAATCAAAGCTGTGATTTCCAAACCTTTTCAGCATTTTATTGTCCCAGGTTAAATGTAATCTGGCAGTCAAGCGCATAATATAATTTTAAAAAATTTGTCCAGACCAGGGGTCTGCAACCTTTACAATCCAAAGAGTTGTGCACTTAGTTAAGCTAAATAAAACTCATTTAGAGCCGCACGTTACATGACCTTTTGAAAAAAGACATCTTCTAATTTTTCATAAATAGCTGGAATGGGAAATTTGTTGTTGATGAATAATCACAATTCTCTTTCTAGTTTTAGTTTTTAAAATAAAGAATGACAAAACTTTGTGAGAACAAGATTTTCCTCTATGGGAAAATGTTGAATTCCATAGTTTCAAAGTAAATGACAAGAAAGATAGATCTAAAATAATATAACTGGTACTTTTAGTGTCATTATGTGGAAAGCAACAATTTAATTAAAAAAACTTTTAGAACCTGCGTTTGTCAAAATATTTCTATTTAAGAAAGTTTGTTGGTTCTTTATAATTTTTAGACAATGTTATTATAAAGAGCCATTGTGGAAGGTCCAAAGAGCCACTTGCGGCTCCGGAGCCGCAGGTTGCAGTCTCCTGTTCCAGACTGACACTTCCCATAACATGTAAATATAATTTCATCATCAAAACAAACAAAAAAATGCTGAAAATTTGCGACAACAAACAGTCCAGTGTCTCAGCCTTAAACTCCGCACCCACTCCTCTCACTTCCCAAAACGAGCGCACCCAGACTTCCGCTCAAACCCCGCAGCTTCTCGCGTTGTTTGGACACAGCTGACCGCTGTTTGCTGGAGGAAATAAACCAGGCTAGGCTAGCAGCAGAAATATTTAGCAGCCCGAAGAGCAGAGACACAGTCGGGGTGAACTTGGGGGGAACAGCGGAGACCGGACGGAGCGAGTCTTTCACTCTCAACAATGCAAACGCAGGGTGCCGCCGTCAGCTAACGCTGCGCTGACACACACCGAGCAAATTGGATGGAAAACCAACAGCAGATAAAAGGCGACATCGTCGGGTGAAGGGTTAGCTTAGTTTAAATGTTATTGTCAATTAAAGCCGACATATGGTCACAATGTCCTGCACTGGCAACCTTGTTTGGGATGTTAATAAACGCTTAATTGGATACAGCAATCCTAACAGCATTAGGACCAACTATTTAGGTAAGTACAAAATAGGCATTCTTCATGCTATATGTGTTATTATAAACAATTTAATTTTAACATTTTGGGTCTGCAGATTGTTTTAATGATGCAAAATCAGATGAACTGGCAGGAAAACTGTGCCCCAGGCCATTTCAAACTACCTTAGTAGCAGAAAGCTGCAGCTTCTTTTACTATGTAAACACAACAGTCACCGCCTGCACTTTGAGTTGATCAGAGATGTGTTGTTTCAGAGCTGAATCGCTTAACAGATGAGATTAAAGATTGTATTTAATCCTTAACAGATCAGATATCTGTCACAGCATAGATCATATTCATTTCCTCCATGCTGACGTTCCATTATTTTGCAACCAGGGTGCAGCTCAGATGCAATTCTAGGGCAACCACAGGATTGTGCCATCAAATCAATCATCACAGGCTATGAAGGGGCTAAGCCAATACTTTAAGCCACTGGTGTACGGATCCGGAATGTTGGTTGACGCGCTTTTACCTGGTGTAGATGTTAAAAATGAACAGTCCAGACGCTGCCAGATGCAATTAAAAATCTGATTTATTGTCCTTTAGCTTCCTTCCATTAAGCACAAAAAGACGTAAGAATGCTCTTTCACAGCGTGACATGGTAAAGCGGTCAAAA
>JAVQJG010200659.1:0-29045 GCA_036024015.1 Craterocephalus amniculus | reverse complement strand
AATACACACACTCATATATTTCTTTTCTTTTTTTAAAAAAAGCAATGCTCCAGCCAGATCTATCGTCATTGAGTTAACTTACTATATCAAATTAGAAATGTCAGAGGATTAAATGGCGGTAGTTTTTTTTTATTTATTTAATCTATTCCAATGGCTGCACCTCTCTTTGGCAATAGCTCAGCTACAGCCAATCAATATTGCTCTCAAACCTGCCTTGTGCTCAAGAACATGCCACTCTAGCCAGTAAGTGAGAAGAGTCTTGCTTCAGCCTACAGGAAAGTGGAATTGGACTATTCCACATACAAGTCATTTATCATGTTACTTTAGATGTCATGCCCATTAACCCACTACTCAACCATTGAAACTGAAGAGATGGAGGTGGATTAGAGCAATGATGAATACCGCTGCTGTGGGTTGCAGTCAGCGATGCTTTCAGATGGCATGCCTCATGCAAACAATTCACATAGACGCTGTTAAGAGAGGGAAGGCCTGCACTCAAAATGAGTAATTTCAAGCTGTTATAAGTAGTTTGTTGTGGAACTTGGCCTACTTTTATGTGCTTTGCAATTCTGCAGAACATCAAATACATAAAATCTACTATATGTCACATAGTTAAAGAAAAGGATAGCTTAATAAATTTAATCATTAAAATTCCATCAATAATGGAGAAAAATGATATTTCAATTAATAGTATAATTTCCCTAACAGTTTATTTATAGAAGCGTCTGGAAGTGTTTCCATTTCCTTTCCTTTCCAGTGTCACATCCTCCAAAGACTCATCTTGACTTCTCACCCAAACATCTGATTTCCTGTTGTAGCGGCTTACACGCGTGCACACACACACACACGCACACACACACGGCAGCTCTGAACACATCTGGAAGTTTAAGCAGCTTGCATCTGGCAGCATTTGTTGGTCCAACATAGGCGTCAACACTGATCATCTGGGAGACGGAAGGTGACGTTCACTTCTCGCGTTTCATTCATTTTCTGCTCAGCCATATGTAAAGCAGGCCGGTGACACGGAAGGCCAGTGGGCGGAGGCAGAGAGTGATTAGCGGGCAAGCACAGACAGACACGTGGTGCTGCTCAATGGCGCTCTTTTGTTAATTAAACTGTCGAGAAAGTGTGGCAACAACAGGCCACACGGACTTTTCTTTTCCAGCCACATGCGTCCTGACGTGGCGGACAAAAACCTGAAAACTACAGACTGTGGCGGTGCAGACAGACCGCCTGCTGCAGCTTTCTCCTTTCTTCCCTTTCACATATGTGCCACATTAAATTAAAAAAAAAAATCAGCTGTCGGAGTGACAAGCACATAAAGCAAAAGCAGCTTCGACCATTCAAGAGCCCATATACAGCACTCACCTCGCCTGTTTCTCCTCTTCTGTGACAGATAAAATTACTTTGGCTCTACATGCAAGACATGCTCATTTATCTGCCACGTAGAACAGAACCGGGTCAGAGGGGCGAGTCGGATCCAGGCTGAAGTTTACAGCCCAGCGGTTGATCTGAAGCCAACCAGCCGATAAAATTTCGGCCTCCACTGTTTTTTCTTTCTTTCTTTTCTCCCTCCCCAAGTCTGTACTCTTTTTCGTTTGTCTTCCTGTTGCTGCAAGCAGCAACTCTATGAGAGTAGGTGGAGTCTAATTCGTCGCCAGCAAATCATAGACGAAAAACTTTGAAGCCATCAAGTTGGTCGATCAGTATGGAAGTACGTTTCTACCGCGGTGATTTTTATTCCGCTCCAAGACAATTAAATTATATTCCAAATACAAGTACAAATTTGGTTTGCAGCCCTGTTTATTCCCAGATGTCAGAATCTTTAGCAACAATAATTCTATTCTATTTAATTCTATTCTATTCTATTGTGTGATGTACAGTAGATCTGCAAGCATGTCCATGTTATAGGCTTATTGATGGGCTCATGAATATTGAACATCACATCCCATTGACCTGATTTTCATGTTATGAGACATTGTGGAGCAGCAGTGACACTAACTTGTAGTTACTAACATAGTCCACTGATATATGTCCAGTAGTAGACTATGTGTAGGTATTTGGTTTATTTATTTATCTTATCTAATTCTGTATGAAAAAATTTAAAAAAATTCTATTTAAAAATAATTTATATTGGGTATGTGTGAAGACAGAGGAAAACTAAAAGTTATCTGCATCTCATCTTTCCAAATCTTTTTTGTTTTGAATTAAGAAACTGAGTTTTGTGGCAGGGTTTATGTTTGTGTAGTTGGTTGGGGTTATTTTTGTTTTTACTGGAACAAATAGTAATAGTTTATTTAGCAGGGGCTTTTGTCCAAAGCAACATAGAACTGAAAGTGCATCGTGTCACATTTACTACATGTACACCTGTTAACAGGGGCATGTACAACTATATAAAGCAAGTGAAAGAGTATAAATAAAATAAAGTTATATGGAACTATGGCTGCAAAACTATTGTTTTGCATTCGTTGCTATCGTTTCCTGAGTTCATTCTTATTTTCGGGTCTGATTAGGGCATGAACATGGATGACTTGTGTTGACGTTGTTTACTGAGTATTTATTACACTTCCTATCGTTTATGAGTTTTGCTATTGTTTTTGTGACAGCAAAAATGGTGGATGTGTGCGCTACCGATGACTAATCCCAGCAGTGACCAATCAGAGACAGCCACATGAGGGAGGCGGGGCTTAATGCAGAAGAGTCTCTTTACTTGTTTCTGGTAAAGGATGATCTGAAGGCCAACGGAGAGGATTGATATAAGATAAATAAAACGGTTTGTGAAAAATGCTGGATCACCTCCACCCAATATTGGTTCTGTATGAAGATTACTTAGCCTGAAATGATCATAGCAAGCACCCTTTAAATATAGGAAGTTGGCTTGGCAGAAGTCTGCTAAGTTTAACATGCTTTGTGAAGGATAGACAGGTCATTATTTCATCATGGTATAACTCCGACTAATCACAAAACAAAACTCAGGCCAGCAAGATAAGAGTTTCATCCTACACCCCTCTGTGATCAGGCTGGTCTTCCTGATCACAGAGGACCCTTCTCATCCTACCACTGCTTCCAGCTGCTGCTGTCAGTCAGAAAGGTCCCTCTTGCCTGGAAAACAGATACAAAAAAATCTGATATTACACCCACTATAATAATTTTTAAAAAACTGAAATAGACATTGCACACAAGACGTTCTTCATAATTCCACAATTTATGTATAAGTCATGTGTGTCAAGTACTTTTAAATGTGTTAGATTGTGCAATGGTTGGAAGTTTGTGTATGTTTAAGCTCCATTGAGGAAGAATTTATGTCACCATCAGGGACAGGCAATAAAGTTATTCTATTCTACTCTAATGTGTGATGCGGATCTGCAGGCATGTCTATGATATGGACTTATTGATCAGGCTGCATCACATCCCATTACAGCATAAGCTGATTTTTATATTATGAGTGATCATTTAGCAGCAGTGACCGCGGCTTTTAACTAGTTACTAAATAGTCCCCTCAAATATGTCAAGTTGTGTCCTATCTATAATGTGTGTGCTTTATCTAATTCTGTATCAACATTTTCCCGACAGATGCATCTATTTGACAAAAATCTATTAAGTAATCTTTGTCTCATCTTTGCAAATCTTATTTGTTTTGAAATAAGAAACTGAGTTTTGTGGTTTTTTCTGATTGTGTTGATGGTTGGGGTTATTTTTGGTTTTACTCTAAGAAATGATCAGTGAAAAATACTTCTGTGCAGAGACACTTGAAATTCTTAGATTCATCAATTCTGCCTTTGTAAATAATTTCATATGGAATAAAAATTGCATCGATTAGGCAACCAAAAACAGACTTTGACAAATAAAGTGATTCTCCCCAAAGAAGGGATTCACATGGGGGGAAAAAATTGACTGGAATAAGATTTAAGTTCAATTTTTGACTCAGAATAATAATGTGTCTTGCTTCAAGTCATTAACTCTTTAAAAGTCAATTATTGCTCTTTTGGAAATCGTGATTGCTTTCAAACAAACTGCAGTCTGCCTGCACTGACGCATGTGATCACAGAATAAATGAATGGTGGACTTGTGGTTGTCTATAAATAAAATCCCAGTTGGTGAGTTATATTTTGTGCGCTCTGGATCTTGCACAACAAATCCTTTTAGAGTCTTTCAATTCTTCTACAGATTCTGCTGCATGCTGAAGGGTAAGGCGGTAGAGGCAGCGAATAAGACATGGGAATGCAGCACGGTGAAAATTCTCTCTCTCTGAGTCACTGAGTGAAGAATCTAAAAGAAGGTATTGGCTCTCTGAAAATGTTGCCACAGGGTTTTCTGTTCCACCAGGAGGTCTCTCAATGAATCACTCAGACTCAATTCTAGTGATTTCTGAGGGACAGTCTTACAAGCCTTTTAAGAACTTCCTGGAGCTTTTTCACAGTAGTGGCACTGACTTGCAGGAAGAAGAAGAAGAAAACAAGCTGTATCCGATGGTTGTTTGTCTAACTGTAAATTGTACAGAGCTAAGAAGCTGTGTATTAAAAAGTTTATTTTACACCTCTACTGTTTTCCACAGTCTATAACTGAAGACACCAAAACTCCAAATTAACTGAAGAAAAATGTTTTTCTTTTTTAAAACCAAAGTAGTCACCGTTGACCTGATGACTGTTGGCAGTGTCTCTAGCAGCATCATGATGACGTCAGCTGTATGTTATCAGCTAACAGGACTTATCAGAAGCCTATTGATGGAATTTATGATCTCTTTTATGCTTCTGCAACTTTACGTTTCCTGTAGTAGTTTTGGTTTATAGCAAATACTTTCTTCAGCAAATACTATTGTTAAATAGTGTAGTGACTTCTGAGTGCACTATAGAAAATAGAAAGGACATCCATTTTTACCTAAAACCATGATGGATGGTTTTTATAGAAAATTTCCAAACTGTGTCGTTAAAAAAATATATATATTGGGCCAGGGAAAACATCTGCTGTTGAAGAGAGGTTCATTAGATTACCAGCCTCACAAATCAATCATTAATACTTCTTCAGATTCAGTCCATTTAGAGACTTTCACTGTTAGAATTCTGCAAAGAATCACAGCTCTTGGAGCCACAGAATAGAATGAAAATAACTTCAGCTACAGGAAACTGAGGGAGTTTGTCAGTGAAAATTATTTCTTTGGTCTCATTATTTTGAATTTTGAATTTTTTTTCTTTGTTCCCACTGCAGTGGCCTCAAGAGGGCGAGTAGTTGGAAGACAAACTGCAAGAGTGGTTTTGAGTGGGAGAGGATCTTTTGATGATGGCACTATTGATGATCAAACATTAAAGCGTATCCAACCAATATGGCAACCATGACAGTCACAGTGATGGCCCAAAAATATTTTCCTCAGGGCTTTATAAGTGTAGTATTATTTTATGGTGCCTCAGAGAGCCAAACCTTCGATATAACCTCGTCTCAACTGACTGAAATGACGGAGGATGACTTGGACTACAGAGTGAGGGGTGAAGCAGACCACAAATAATGAATATCTCCGGAAACTTCTTCAAAACATTTTTTAAAAGTTGGCAACCTCATCGAGCAAATTAAGAGAGCATATGAGCAAAGTTGTTATCAATACATTTTTTAATGAACTTTGTGTAAAATCAATTGAATATAAATAAAATCATGTATTAAATCTTACTATATGCACAATTATTGTAAGGAAAAATGTTGTGATATATGATCATGTAATACAGATTTGGACATATAGGTATGTTAGGTTGTTAGCTCTGGAACATGTATCACCCTCTCTTGTGTTTGGATGTTGTTTGCCTTTTCTTCTTTGCTTATGCCTCTTAATTGTAATTTATAAATATAATATAATAAAACACTGATAACAGCTGTGGTGTTTTCTATTCGACAAGATGCCAGTGTAACTACTGTGTCATGAGGATGGTTTCAACACCAAGTCAACCCTTGTGTGTCAGTAGGCTACTTGCTGAACATTGGGGAAATACTGTTAAAACAGTAAAAATTAAACATAAACTTTACTTAGGTGATTCATTTCCACAACTCAATCATTAACAGCATATCAGCATTCTGTAAATAAGAGGTTTTTTTTTAAGTTAGTCCAAAACCTTCAATGAGAAAGATGTTTTCATTTGGCTACATTTTCTTGGTCATTGTGATCTAATACAAATATTCCTATACATTTAACTTTTTATGGCTTTATGAGCATTCAACTCAAAGTATGTGTTTATGCTAGAAAAGCCTGCACACAAACAGGCTACTAAGTAGGCAGAGCAAATTTGGCATCATCCAGCTGGAATTTTGTTGGTTTTATTTAATGGCAAAGAGCCCTCAGATGATTTTCAAGATATTATTCATGTTTGTAAAATATCTTCTCTTCCGGTCTCTTTATTCCATAGAGTAACATATAGTACTCATTATGCTTCCTATTGCAATGGTGCAACAGAGGGACATTAAAAAGAAATCTGATAATGAACATTAGACCATCTTTATGGTCTCTGGAGAACTTTTGTTCTGTATTCATTAAAACAATCCTATACACAATGAAACAACACCACTTCCTCCATTTTTGAACGTCGAATTTATTTCCGTGTCTTCCTATGTCCCTCAAAAATAATGGCTATAGATGGCTAACCAAAATTTTATCCTATATCAAACCTATAACATGATATCAAGGGAATCTAGCTCCTGTAATTTAAAACAGAAATCGGTCTTTGCAGAGATAGTTTTACAAGCACATGCTTATAGGCAAACTCATCGGTTTATTACAACGCTTAGTTCTCTTCTTGATCAGCAGACGAATAAGCACGTGGCCTCCACGTCACATGAATATCAGCACCTTGGACAGCAGCCTCAGTCAGCACACCGCCTACAATGGATGGAGCTCATTTCCCGTCCGCTGCACGGTGCGACGGTGCGTTAATGGCAAACCACGGGCTGTACACATAAGGAAGTTTTTGTTTGGAGCCGACGTGCCTGCAAACCTCTCTGAAATTCAAGTTTCAGCGTCCCGGAGGAAATGAGGAAGGAGGCCAGCCGAGCAAGGCTTATTACCAGAGTGTGACAAATGAAGAGGCACTTTATTGTCCCGCTGATTATCGCAGGCCGTGAAATAATTTCGTCAAAATGTGATACGCGGTTGTTTTAAGCATCCCGTAAGGGGCAGTTACAGACTGCCGTCAGCTGCTTTTGTGTTTGCAGAAATTCATATCTGGCATCCTCTCCCCCTTCTTCCTGTTTTGTGGCGCAGAGATGGATGGGGGAAAGAAGTGGGATTACAAGTTGAGAGAGAGATTTATTTGTTTCTAATCCGACAATATGTTATCGCTTTAATCCCTTTCACGAGACACCGCCGGATTGTAACTTTAAAATCGAGTCGGACCTGCTTACGAGAGGACGGTGTGGGACAAAGCCCGCTCGATCTAGCAGCTAAAAACAACACAGGTGAGGGCTACAGTCAAGAAGGGACACGAGGAAGCAGTGAGCTGCTGGATGCCACCTCGAGACAACAAAGGGTTCACGTTTAGCACCTCATTTCATTCAATCTTCTCTGTGGTTCAACGAGAACTCCCATAAAAGACTGATATTTTTATAAGGAATTAATATCACCATCCCAGAGACATCCTTTGCCTTTTTTTGTACTTGGGGAAGAAAACATTTGATGTAAAATCTTGGATACCTCCAGCTCGTTTTTTTAGAACATTAACAGAAGCCTTTTGGACCTTCAGATTGCAGTAAACAACCGGACAAAAGAGGCACAAAAAGAAGCTACATCAGCTTATTGACTTTGATTTTGGTGTCTCACTGTTCATAGCTCTCAGCCTCCATTGAATCCCGACAGAAAAACGCCTCTAACCATGAGAAGTAATCCTTCCCCATTGGCCGGATTGCGGTGCACATGCTATAACAACAGGATATGCAAAGAGCTATGGACTGATCTAATAGCCTATCATGTTGTGCGCATGCTTTTTCAACCGAGATTTTTTTTTAACAGTGTGTGAACTAATTCCTTGACTGAAATAATTTGAATTACTAAATAATAATAATATCAATAATATTAATAATAAAAATATTAATAGAAATAACAGCAATGTGAGGGGAAAACAGTGACCAAAGCCAGACTGAAGGCTGCTTTTGTTTCACAGAGCTGTGGTCCCTGGGTTGTGAAGCTGCTGAAGCATGTTCAAGTATCGGATCCGGATGTTTTTCAATGAACTCAAGGTGTTGGTACTCATGCGTTCTGAATCAAGCAGGAGGACTGACACAGGGACAGGTCCGGACACTCAGACAAGGATGAGAGGGCTTGCTATTGGGGGCTGTGGCTGGCCACAGATAAGTTGCTCTCATCGGGATGACGAGGAGGAATACTATGGGTCTGACCCTCGACCACGTAGCTTGGCTTTTGAGGATAAAGAAGACCCCAAATGCCAGGGAGGGGGCCTGGATGCAGCTTCTCTACCAAGTCTCTCAGAGAGCGGGATGCGAACACCACAGTGTCGGATCTGCTTCCAGGGGCCAGAGAAGGTGGAGTTGAAAAATCAATGCTATTTTATGGGTTCTGTGCTTTAAAAAGGGAAGAGTGGTAGTTCTTGTATGATAGTATCACTTCTAAGTCAGTGTCTTACTCATGGGCCCCTCAGGAGGAAAGGGGCTTCCTGGGGTACTGACCCTCAAACTGCAAGATCCTTCGATGAATCAAAAGCATGAAAGGATTATTGAACAGAGTAAGGATTATCAAAAAGAACAATGTGTGTGGGGGTGTCACTCTACCTGAAATATCAACCAAATAAGACTCATTTGGAAACTTTGTTCCAGTGTAGCTAACTAGCAACAGAGTAGACATTATAAATGCTTTCTAAAAAAAAACTTTAGGTATTAAAATAATATAGACATCTACATAATTATTCTGCAAGGCCATGACTCAAAAAGAGTGAGAACTCTGGTCTTAACCTAAGCAAGCTGAGTGTAATTGTGAAGTTATGATATATTTTCTTTGCCTTAGGATGAGAAACTCTCATCCACAGATGCTTTGTGGTTTTTCACCATGTTATACCGCAATGTTACTATGGTAACCCAGAAAGAACCAACCAATCACTGGCTTTAAAGCCAGTGACTGGCTGGACGTTATATTTAATTGGCCACTGTAGATTCTCTTACAGGCCTGGAAAGCGAAGCAGGATTTTTTTATAAATTGGTTGCATTCTGCAACTTTTCCACAAGATGTCCCAAAATCCGGTGAGAAAACTCATAATAAATATCAGATGTTATATCAGTAGGAGTTGGGTCAATTATGTGTAAGAGTCCATGAAGTCTGCTATGATTTAAAAATAAAGTTCCTGCGTGATTATACAGCATTATATGATCAGTACTTTTCAAAAATTAACAGTGAGCACAATAGTTAAGAACAGTCTATGTAGAAGCACATATTCAATGTGCAGTGAATTCTTGCAATAATAAATCTGCTATCCAGTCTTTGCATTTAAGAAAAAAGGGTTACAGCTCAACCATTATTTGGAGGGTTTTTTAAGAGCAGAAAGACATGTTTTTTTGTTTTTTTCTCTCTAGCAGGAATTTTTCATGCAACACTCAAATCTCTAATCATTCCTGAAGGCTACAGGGAGGTCAAACAAAGCACAGCTGAGCTTTCTTCCACTAGCATGAAAGAGGGGAAAAGAGCTGTATACAGTGATTGTAAAGAAAAATGTCTTTAAAAACATTCACACCATATGAGCATGGCAAATCCAGCAGATGAAGGCATACTTGAGGAGTCAGGCAGCGCTGCAGGACTCAAATGTTTTATTTCCCCTCCAGTAATGTAACTGATTAAGACTTTGCGCATCACCTGAAGTCAGAGAGAAAATACAGTGAAACGTGTGAAAGCGTTGTCAGTCCAGAAGCCTCAGAAAGGAAAATACTGGCAGCAAAAGCCTGCAACAAATGTCCTGTGATTTCTTTAGAGGCTTAAGAAAAGTATTATGAGCGAGGCAGTATGTCTTCAGAAAAAAGTATTAAGCAGCAGATAAAGTCTCATGCTCCAAGAACATCATATACAGTCACTTCATTATAAATACATGTTCTGAACTCAGAATATGATCCTTTGATTGGTGAAGTAGCGAAGGGCAGTAGATGATACCCCAAGAAAAGATCAGTCAGTAATATTTCCCTTTCAAGTTTAAAAATAACCATGTATTCCTCTTACTTAGAATCTTGTTGATAGTAAGCAGCACTTTGCTTTATCGCCCTAATTGGACAATAATCAAATAAACCAATACAGATACAGATCTTATAGTAATTGCAAGTCTTTTTTGGGACTTGTGATTATTTCAGCATAAATATAGAACAACAAGGCAATTTTTTTTCTTTTTCTGCTGTCAAAAAAAAGCAGCACAGAAAGACAAATAATGTTCAAAGGAGTAGGAAATGACAGTGAAGCTGCACCAGATAGGAGGTTTTTGTAATTGTTGGAGAGGAAACTGTCAAA
Source organism: Craterocephalus amniculus (assembly GCA_036024015.1). Lineage (NCBI taxonomy): Eukaryota > Metazoa > Chordata > Actinopteri > Atheriniformes > Atherinidae > Craterocephalus > Craterocephalus amniculus. The sequence continues at coordinate 18,577 of JAVQJG010200659.1, read as the reverse complement.
GAGAAGATGAAGAGTCAACGATATATAAAAGGTTCTGAAAATAGAGGCTGGAAGTACAGGATCTTGTTCATCGCTGATGAATATAATCCGTCACTGTTAGGATACACGTACAGATGGTGAATAATGCATTTTTATGGAATGTAAGGAATTTTAAGTTATTTATTCATAAATTCCATATGTGCACCAAGCAGAAAACACTATGATGTGATCTGTTAGATTTCTCCATGTCACACAGCTGTTTAAATCCACCACACCCGGTAAAGCTGACTCAGAAAACCAAAGCTGGGCTGTACGTTCTATTAAAACTAAGAGCCATTTATCTTTCCAAAGTTAGTGTTAAACTATATACAGTTTCTTTTCCAATAAGGTAAACACACTTGAATTAATTCATAATTTGAATCAGAATCATATCTACAATAATATCCGGCACCTTCTGTAATGGCTTGGGTAGATAAAATCTAACAGCAGCATCATCATGGCTGAACATTTTTAAATATATGATAAAAACGCTTTTTTTCTGCATTATTATTCAACTTTAAACTGGTTGGTCAGCAGTCTTTGTTAATGTGCGTCTCATGCAGCTACTGTTTGGGTCCTGCAGGGGGAGCTGTTGAGCCCTTGTCGCTGTGCCGGCTCTGTTCGCTGTACACACCAGTCCTGCCTTATCCGCTGGATCAGTGAGAGGGGCTCCTGGAGCTGTGAGCTCTGCTACTTCAAGTACCAAGTCCTGGCCATCAGCACCAAAAATCCGCTGCAGGTACGTTTAGAGAACAGTTTGTTCCTCTTTGAGACTTTAATGATCATTGTGAAAGAAATTCCTTGTGGATTTAAAGGATGAATGGAGTCCTTGGTATAAGACTGCCAGTCTTTGTGGCAGAAAGCCACGGATAAATCGTACTTTGCCAGATTTGAATGACTAATTGATTGAAAAGCATAATAATCACATTATGGGTTATGATCATGAGGTAAATGTAATGGCATACAGTGTTTACATCTGCACGAGTCTTTTTGAACTTTGTCCAGTAATCATGCTGAACCTCAGAGGGAAGCACAATACGCTCATATCACCGTTCAATGGGCAAATTTTCCAGATTATATGGACAAATGGACCAGAAGAAAGTGATGGACTGCAGTGGCCCTCGAACATTTCGAGTCACAAAACCCCAGTAATATAGGCTTTGTAATTTGCAACCCTCTCCCACAACGACAGTGATTAATTGTATATGATATATCAGATGGGTCACCCTGCAGCCATCCTCTTAATGTAAGGCTTGAAATTGTTCACAGTCCTCATAAATAAGGAGGTTTTTAGTGGATTTGGTTCACCGCTTCGACAAGGTACATACTGTAGATGGCCAAAATCAAGTTCTCTCACCAAGATGTTGCCAAATTCAGATTTTTAATAGACTTTGTTTTTATTCATTAATGTGTTTTTTAAAAAAATGAATACGCAAATTTTAGATATATCTCTGCATTCATTTTTTAATTGTGACACAAATCCCCAAATTATTTAATACATTTGGTCTATAGTTTTTACAATTTTTGACATCGGTTGGGAAACCCATGGGGTTGTCACACAACTCCATGGGTTTCCCTGCCCCCAGTTTTAGAACTTCTGACTTAATCAAATGTGAGACACCAAACACCTTTTAAAAAGTTTAGCTATATAAACTGAATATAAAAGATGGAAGTAGACACCTTTTTAAAAATTAACCAATGGTTTCTCTATATGATGAATGCAGCATCATGCCATTATGAGAGGAAATAAATCCAAGATAACCTCATTTTCCAATGTTTCATCTATTCTGACCATTATGCATAAAGGCAGCTTACTTTGACTCCCTCCAGGCAGACCACTTTGCATACATACAAAGAACAAAAAGGAATGAAACAAGTGCAAACAACAAATCATGTCAACAGATATAATAAATTCATACCAGACAGATCCTGTCACACTCTCTGATTTACATCACAGCACCAAAGAGAGCAAAGTAGAACACCTCTGCTCTTTACAACAACTCACATTAAACCACAGGGAACACCTCTTGCTGGCCATAAAAAATGGAACGCAGATTTAAGCCAGTTAGGCCGTGGCCATCATTTTTATGCAACCTGTTTATGGAAGCTGTTGACTAATATATGAAATCACCAAATGATTTCAAGCTCTAAAAGTTAGAAAGGTTTTTTTTTCATATGTAGTGCTCTGTCAGAAACCCTATTCATCTGGGTGATGCCTGCATTTTGAATCAGTGAAAGCCATCATTAACTGATAACTGATTTTGAGGCTATCAATAGTTTAAATAGAAAATAAAATATTTGGCACGCCACTTTTCATAAGCAGAATGTAAGTGGGAGTTATTCTTCTCTATGTTTGTATAAATATATAGTAAATGTATATTGTGATTAGTGTACAGTACCTGCCAGCAAAGGCATAGTAAGTATTCAGATATAAGACTCTAAATCCTAAATAAATTATGGAAAAATTAAGAAAAGGACGTCCAATCACAGTGTATTCTAGTTCAGAAAAAGCAACACAGAGGGAAATGTGTTCAGTTTTATTGAATTATTCCATTCCTCAGTTTCTGAAATGTATCTTGCACGATTATGCTTCTTTAGAAGTAGAGAAACCTTTTTAGACTGAAACAAAGCAAACATGATTGTTCAGCATAATCTAAGCATGTTTTGCAATTTAAAGCTAAACGACTGCTACAGTGGATGTCTGTGTCTCACCCTGACTTTACCCAGTGGCAGGCCATCTCTCTGACCGTGATTGAGAAGGTGCAGATTGCAGCCATCATCCTGGGCTCTCTTTTCCTCATTGCGAGCGTTTCCTGGTTGGTGTGGTCGTCTCTCAGCCCCTCAGCCAAATGGCAGCGGCAGGACCTTCTGTTCCAGATATGCTATGGCATGTACGGCTTTATGGACATAGTTTGTATAGGTAAGGCATACACACTTGGGGTGCCATGTTGACTATCTTACATCTCTATCTCATTGCAATTCACCAACCTGTTACAATGAAAAAGAAAACCGCCCGCTGAGGGATGTTCTTGAATAGGAGTTTGCCATTTGTAAACACAGACATGTAATAACACACTGGACTGTTACATCCGGGTAAAATAAACAAACATTTTTCTCATTAATGTAATAGGGAAACCAATTAAACTAATCACTAGTGGGGTTTTTGCGAGTGTGTCCCACTGTGAAGTGGATGATTAAGAGTCCTAATCTATATATGATAATGTAAGGTATGTAGTCTAAGAGCAGTTTCTCCTGCACTGCACAGCATCATCTGAGTCCAACCGGACTAAGCAGTTTGACTAACACTTAATCATGATGTCCGCTATTGTTTGAATTCTTACTTGTGTTGTTCTCACTTTCAGCTGTAAATAGAATAGAATAGAATTGAATACGATAGAATAGAATAGAATAGAATTTCCAAAAATCTTGAGCACACTGATGAAAACCTTTCAGTCTAACTTAACAACTCAATACAAAAGCTCACAGCCTTTTCAAATGTTTGTTATTGTGTGTCCAGAAGCAAATCTTTGAATTTTCTTACGTCCAAAACAGCCACAAACAAGCCAAGTACATTGTGTACCTTAGATCTCTGTGATTCTTGTTGAACAAACAACTGTTTGTCTCTTTGTAACACAGTTTTTTTCTGTCTCAATCTCCCCAACCCTTTGTCCTTAACACCCAGGCCTTATAATCCATGAAGGATCATCTGTTTACCGGATCTTTAAGCGCTGGCAGGCCGTGAACCAAAAGTGGAAAGTGCTGAACTATGAGAAGGCAAAGGATTTAGGTGACCCCATCAGTTCTAGCAGGAAAGCTGCGGGTCGAGTTGAGAGGAACTCTTCTATCGATGTCACAGATGGTGACCACAGGATGAGTCGGCATGTCAGGACTATTCTTAACCACCATTGTGGCTACACTATTTTGCACATCCTCAGCCAGCTTAGACCCCACAACTTACACAATACCAATCAGGAGGTGGTCATGAGAGTGACCACTGTATGAGGATGAGCTATACAGACAAATGTGCTACAGTCTTTGAGAAGGATGGAAAAGTGGTGTTTAGGGTTTAATAAAAAATATAAACCCAAAAGTGCCATTTAAACACCACCTGGAACAATGGTAGCAAATGTTTGCTCCCATATTCTGCCTGAGCTACAACAACTAAGTGTTTTAAAGAATTTTGAGAAGGAGATTATTACAGCTGTATTAAAATCTTTAAAGACAGAGACTTTGAAAAAAAAAATTATGGGAAAAGCATTGACTCTTTCAGCTTTTAACCATTTTACCACCATGATCAATGTGTCGAAATGTAACTAAGCAGGTTTTTTCCCCTCTGCTTTATTAAAAAATACATTATTAATGTTAAATGAAAATTAGATGGTGAAAATGATTGTTATTCTGTTCCTAAACATTCAGACAGCAATTTGGTCCCCATGTTGTAAGGAGAACCCCATAAGTTGGTGTCATGTCAAGCTATGGTCCCCATAATAATATTAAAACAACACACACACGCACACACACTCACACACACATGAAACATGAAAAACTTGGAACATGAAACAACAGTCTCTTAACATATATTGAGAGAGATGATTGTTTTTAATAAAGTTTGTGTTGTTTGAAGGACAAAACTTAATGTTTGTGGTATTTTAAGGGAAATGATTAAATTAAATAAGCATGTTGCTGTATATCTGACCAAATCATGTCTTTTAGAGACTGTATGCACAAGGAAGGACTTATGATACCATGGCCTTGAGGTGGTGGATTGAAAGGAGATTAAAGCAAACTGAGACACTCAGAGGAAAGAGCAGCATTTCAACTGAACAAACAACATAGCGAAAATAATCACCGACTGCTACTAAAATACTAAGATAACAGGAAAAAGTTCCATGTGAACAATTTTATTAAAAATCTAAACAACTTTACCTTTGTGTTTTTGCTATAGAAATATCGGTATGATTTTACAATATTATTAGTATTTTAAGTCATCTGCAGTAACTAGAATATGTTTAGATATAGATTTAAGTGGAACAAATGACCACCGCACTAGTTATAAGAGTCATTGATTACTAGAGGCATCATAATACCCTCCAGCCCAGTGCCTAATTTACTGACTTGTACCACTTCCTTGATCCCAGCTCCTATCTTCATGGGGTTTGACTTCACTGAAAAACACAAACACAGTTAAGGTTTGACAGCTTGTGTAGCTCTTTGTAGAAAAGAAAACAATGAGAAAGGTTTTTATTTCAAGATGAGTCATCTTTGCTCAGTGGCAAATTTTGTTGTTCTAACAACATATTTTGTTTGCCATTTTCCTCCGAGGACAATCTGAACACTTTTTCTCCCAGAATCACATCTAGAAATATAATGAAATACGCCTAATTGTTTTTCATCATCAAGTTGATGGCAAATCCATTATCATGATTTCAGGTCTTAATTCTGCTGCTGTTGTCATATTTCCTATAACCACTTGTATACATTTGTACTCATTTATTTAAAAGTTCAAATCACAATTTTTACAATTTCCGTTTTTCCTCTTTTTCCGGATGATCAAAATCTGGCTGTGGTAATCAACGGGTGTATTATTAAAATTGAGATTGAAGTTAACAGATTGAAGCTTTCTTTTTTCCCAGCTCATTCTACTTGTAACATTAGAATAGGGGTGACACAAAAATAATAAACCTGAAAAAAGTGTGAAGATTGTTCAGTGAAACTTATGAATGATAGACATAAAATTACGTATTTTCTTTTCTTTTATTTTAATTTTTTTAATTGAATTTTTTTAAATTTAATTTAATTTTATCTTTTTTTTTTAAGATAAAGGCATTGATGGAAAAGAAGGTTTGGGCGCTTGATGATGACGTCAAACCGGCGCGACTTAACTTCTGAATTGACAGAAACGAACGTGATCGTTTCGCAGAAGTAGACGTTGGTAATTATTTAAATAACTGGGGGGGACCAGGAATATTTCGCTGGAAGTTACATCCTCCTATCTCTCCACAATGAGTTCGTCAATGCCGCAGAAGCGTTACTACAGACAGCGAGCCCATTCAAACCCGATGGCACACCACACGTTTGATTAGTGAGTGATGTCCATGTGACCGACTTTTTACACACTTCACTAAATGTTCGCTTAACTTGGTGTCGTGTGACAAGGTTAAGATCAGATGTGTGCATTAGTCACAATGGTACTAATTTATTGTAAGATTTAAGTGCAGATATAAGAGAATATAGAAGTTAATTTATAAAAGGGTGTCGTGAAGCAAACGCTCCACATCTCAGCTCCTCTGGTAACGTAATGTTAGATTTATGTCAATATTAATCAAAGTTTAATACAGATATTTCCCCCATTCTAAGATTTAATATTAAATTTCTCTGTCTGAGGGGTTATTTAATATGTATCTATTTCCCAAACTCCTTGACCCACTCAAAATAGGAGGAGAATTCTATCCTTTTCCATGTTGTTTGTTTAATGGTGCTGTCTGCACTGTCATCATCTTTCAAAGTCAAAACATCGGTTTCAGTGCTGGATTTGAACATGCTCTCCACAAGTATTGAATCTTAGAGTCAAGTCAAAGATATTGGAGGTGTACCTTCTGACATTTCCAGAAGCTTCTTGTGTTTTTTAAAGTCTAATTGATCTAACCTAGATGGTGTTCAATAGAAGTCCCATTAGTCTTAAGCTTGTATGCTTTGATAGTTTTCTCTGATTTTGCCATATTCTATCCAATTTTCCTGACTTCATAAAAAGTTTACAATTTTATCCCAAAAGAGTTCTAATACTGTTCCAATAAATTGTAATTTAGCCTATCATTGTAAATGAGGAATATTTTCAGCATTATGTAATAAGTCTGTTTCTTTCATAAAATATTATCTTACTGCAACTTACTATTTCCTGCTTCTTAGTCCGGTGTGTCCCGAGGAAATGGACTGGTCCAAGCTTTATCCAGATTTGATAAATGGGAACCTGTCTGAAAAAGAGACCCTAAAGGTTGAGTTTGCAGACATTGGATGTGGATATGGAGGACTTCTAGGTAATTAGGGCATTGATCTGACAATCCTCAGATTTCTGAGTTTAAAGCTGTGGACTGTATTGACTTAATGTTTGTGTCTGTCTGCATTTTTACTTACTTTTCACACCAGTGGAGTTATCGCAACTCTTCCCAGATAAACTCATCCTTGGTTTGGAGATCAGGGTGAAAGTCTCAGATTATGTTCAAGACCGCATCCGATCACTGCGTTCCTCCAACCCAGGAAGCTTCCAGAACATTGCCTGCCTTCGCAGCAATGCAATGAAATACCTCCCTAACTTCTTTTTCAAAGGCCAGGTAGGTTTGCAAATATATGTATATGTATTTATACATACACACACACACACTCTGCTGCATAATCATCATAATTTATTTAATCTGTTTGAAAACAAATCTCACATTTCCATTTTTTTCGGCATCATAGAACTGACTGATAAAATGGACGTCCTTTAGAAGCATAATGGCCTCGACTCTGGACATGGAATAACTGATGTCCGACTTTTGTTTAGAAAGTGCAAAAAAATTTTAAAACTCCTAAAATTGTCAATTCCAAGTATTTGTTTAAAAAAGATTATTTTTTTCCTATTTGTAACAACCCAAGCAGGATGTTATGGTATCTGGTGGATGGTTAGGAGATAACAGGAGAAAATTTACAACCTGAATTCCTGAAAAGTTGGTACTTTCTCTAAATTTGAACAAAAAGAAAACTAAGAGACCTTCAAATCACATGGAACAAAGTTTTAGTCACACATTAAAAATACATAACAAAACAAATGTTTGATCTGAGAAATTTGACCATTTTATGCACAACATGAGGTCGTGTCAAATGTGACGCTTGCTATACTGTAGGTTTCAGAATATCTTGCACGAGGTGGATTCACCACGCAAACCATGGTGTAGCTCCTCCTCTTCTTTTCAAAACAGTTTGAGGACATCTGGAAATAGTTGGTTCAAATTCCTGGACCTGTGGTGTTGGAATTCGGTCCCATTCTTGTCATATAGGTTTGTTTCATTTATTGGTGCACCAAATGTTCTTTATAACTACAGTCCATTTCATTTATGCACAGAGACATCTCCAGTGTTGCTGTTTTCTGATGATGTTAATCCCTGTAGATGACAAGGGTTGAAAAGCATTTGCAATTTGATGTCGAGGAGCAATTTGTTTTTTAACACACGCTTTGACATATCACAGAGGCTCTCTCCATCTTTACTTCTCTCCAGGACATCTCCTTTTTAGCTAATCGTGTTACCCACCTGATATCAAGTAACTTAATAAATTGCAATATGTTCTTCCAGCTGAATCTTTTTGAGCTTTCTTGCTTTTTCAGCTATTTGTTGCCTCCTTGTCAACTATTCTGTAGCAGAATCACATTTAACATGAGTCCATCTTGTGCATAAAATTTCAGCATTTCTCAGTTTAGACATCTGTTACATTATTTATGTTCTGTTGTGAATGAAATATTGGCTCATATGAGCTGAAGGTCTATTAGTTTTCATTTTGTTTGAACTTAGAAAATGTCCCAAATTTGTTGGCCTTTTTTGGCAATGGCATGATAAAAAACATTTAAAAAATCAAGGAATCAGAGTGATTGAAAATAATATTGGGTAGTTAGACTGGTTTACCAGCTTAAGTTACTTATTATTTAATTAAAGCATGTTGTTGTTTTGGGAAGGTTTTGCTTAAAAATGTGGACACAGTGAAAGCACATATAAACTTGCTCTCTTTCCTCACAGACAGGTTCATGTTCTGCGTCTTAGCAGGAGAAGCTGATGTGTCAGCAGAAATGAGACAACTTCAGATAGTCAATAAATTTAACAGAAGTTATTGGATCACTTTATCCAAACTGTTAGATCCAAATCAGTTACCTTGTTTCTAATCCCTGACTTCCTGCCATATTCTGTTGTTTTTAAGCTCTTTCTGTAAGTAAAAAGAGTTGTGATGAAAACTTTTAAACTGCTGAGGTTTGTTTTTCCATCACCGTGAGCAACGATGCCTGTACTGTTAATCACAGCAGTGTATATAAAAGTGAACACTTTTCTATAATTTAAGCTCACTGACCCTTAAAGAACCTCCAGTATGTAGAAGTAACTGCAGAGTATGAAGTGTGTATGAATATATATGAGTGCAAATAAAAATCATTCAGAGCGGCTTACGTCAAAGCTGGCGTTTTTCCTGCCAAGGTAAAAAAAATAGCCATACATGTAAAGATAATTACTTTCCTTGTGTTAAACATATGGACTGAATTGATTTATAGAGATTACCCAATAAAACCGAGGATCTCATAACAATGGGCTCATTGACAGACGCACAAGGCATCACATCAGCTGAGTGAAGAGCAGTGCAAGATGCCATTTATCCGTTCCAATTAACTGCAGCAATCTTTGTCTTATTGAAATTCGCATTATATTACACAGTGGGTTTAGTGTTGCAGGGTTAATTTAGGTGCCCTGGAAAAAAAAATAATAATAATTCACCTCAGATGCCCTGAGTGGGTATAAACTAGGAAATGAACACAAAGAGAGGAACGGCTGTAAAAGTGATACATTTATGGATTACAAATCACATAGGTGTTTCATATAAAACACATCTTTTTTATTTTTTATTTTATTGTGCTGTTTAAGGTTGTTTTAAAATAATATGACTGTTATTTGCACATGTAAAGTGAAGGCTTTGTGCCGGAGAACTCGGCTTGAATTAGAGGTGGGAGTTAAATTTGATTTTATTTTAAGAAGCCCTAAATCTTTCATTAACTCGTATTAATTTACTATGGATGAACATCTGCTGCATCCTGCTGTACAGTTGTCTGCACAGCTTTTGGGGGGAAAAAAAGACCACCCAGACTAGTGCTCGAAATGTAGCCCCAGTCCATGAATCGTTTCACGTGTTGAACCAGCAAATTCCAAAGAGCTGAAACTTTTTTTTTTTTCATCCTGGTTTGTTTTGTAACCATAAAATAATTTAAAGTGTTGAGGTTTTTCCATCAGCAGCAACTGAGGCCCTGAGGCTGGAGCCGTCCCCAGTTATTATCCCCCCCATCTTTCTGTCTATACCAGACATTATTTATTTTAACTAATAAAATGTGACTGCTAAAAAAAAAATTCTCTTTTTTTTTATATATCAGCCAGACTAATATCATTGGAGCCTACATTTGTGCTCTTGTCAAAGACAGACGTGGGGAACTTTATGGAAGAAAAAAAAATCAAGGAGGGAAATTCCAGTTTTGCAATCCACAGTGTTTAACAACCAACCACAGAACATTATGGAGGCCACATTTACAGGCCAGTCAAACGGCTCAGACCCTTTCTCTTTTATCACACCTTATTGTGTTGTAAATTTAATGTTAAATGCATGAAATGTTACATTTTATTACCCCTCAGTCTGCCGTAACAAATGATGACAACGTTAAAAACACATTGAGAAGTTTTGATGCATTTTCTATTAAAGAACAAGATTTAGAAAAAAGGTTTTGTCTTTTTTCTTTGTGTCTTTCAGCTCAGTAAGATGTTCTTCCTCTTCCCTGACCCTCACTTTAAGAAGACCAAGCATAAATGGCGGATCATTAGTCCCACTTTGTTAGCAGAATACGCCTACACGCTGAGAGTCGGGGTACGTACGAGTCATGCACGTTCCAGCTATGGATGAGGGGAACAGAAAATTTTATCATCAAAAGATTTCATCCTTGATTTTTTTTACCCTTCCTCCACACTGGCAAATAAAAATACGTTTTGCACAGTCATCAGACTCAGAGCTGAATTAGCTTATCTACAAAGATTTTCACTTAGTTTAAGCACCTTTGGGTAAATTCAGAGGGCTGGGAAGTCTAGGGAGCTCACCAAAGAGAAACATAGTATAAACCCCACATTTCACTTGCATTTATCTGTATATCATTTAGGTTTTTGGGGGGGGGTTGTCTTGTGTTCCAGGCTGCTGTGTACGTGGACGACAGCACAGTCTGATGCTTGTACGTGTGCATTCAGTTATGTCACGGGTAATTCCTATTTCCTTTCATGCTGATGTAAGAGTTAAAAAAGAGGTTATAAAATTAATTCTGCTGACTAAGATTGAGCACAAATCCTCCAAAAAGGGGGAATACTGCCTTCATTAGTTGCAAGTAAAATTAAAATCTTCTTGGAGTTTGAAGGCACCACTTGACAGCAAAAGTGTCCTCAGGTCTCTTTCTTGGATATGATTGTACGGGTTTGGCACACCCTTTTTGGCAGAAATCTTTCAAGATCTCTCCAGAGATATTTACCTGGACTCAGGTTCAGACTCCTATTGAGTTTAACTCCCGTGTTTTCTAGGTGGTGTTGTTATTTCGTTGTAAGTAGTAGTCTTTCACTCATCTTCTGATGCCATCTGAAAAATGTGTCACCTTTTTTATTTTGCTGTACCCCACCTTCCCTCTGTCCTGAAAAGTCACTTAGCTCTAGTAGTCTCACACACAGAGTGGATATATGTGCATTGATGCTTATTCTTCAGGATAACCTTAAGACCTGGGAAGATATGCTTTCATTTCGATTAGTTTAAAAATCTTTTAGGGGTGCTGATTCGATTTAATTGGCTATTCTTTTGATTTTTAGTTTGTTTTTTAAACCCCAGACCATGTGAAAAAAATGGTATCAAGATGCATATTTCCCCAAAAAAACTTCACATCACATGTGAGTCAATTTTTCAGATTTATTCAGCAGGAATATATTGAACCAGATGAAAAAAAAACATTTACATTTAGAGAACAGCACAGCAGCCAGACCATAAATCTGATTACTATAAGCTATTGCTATAAATTTTAAAAAAGTGGAAAATACGAAACTGTTAATTTTTTGGGGGGAAAACATTACAAAAATGTAAACTATATGAAAAATGTACAAAAGATGAAACGGCAAATATCACAATATTTAAGTGAATCAATTTTTTTCCCCAACCCCTAATAATTTCAACTTTCTTCTGGATTTCCACTAGTAGTCTGCTCGAGTTTAAGTTTTTTTCCAGTACAATGAGTATGACGTACGTGGGTGGAGTTTTTGCAGCACGGCAGCCTGAAAGTCATGTGACATGACACAACAATGAGGTAGCAACAGGGCGATGGTGTACCAGCTTTTTGGTCTATTGCCTGCTTTAAGGTAAAAGAACAAAGCTAGAAAAGGTTTCAAGCAGCAAGATAAAACGCTCTGAGACACAGGAGAGGTTGTCTGAGTTCTGGCCTTAATGACTCATTCAGTGAGGTCAGTCCCTGGCCAATCAGCGGCTCGCAGCCTGTACACCTCACATTTGCGGCTCGACTTGGCTTCTTTGAAGCCTCGGCCAAATAGTTGCTGTACGATGTGCTACAACCTCATGGAAAACCCTAAAAACCAAGCTGACTCGAGCCAATAGGTGCAAGTGGAAAAGGGCCATTAATTACCATCAGCTTGACGTCTACCTTAAAGTTTATTCCCTCACATCCAGCATTACTCAGCCAGATCAAGGAGGACCGTTGTTCTCATTTTAAAAGCTTTCGCTTTTCAGCGCAGTCTTTGCAGGTGTGCAGAAAGGTCTCTCAGTCTCATTAACCAGCAGACAGCATCAGTTGTCAGACTGTTTACTTAATTAAGCTCAGCTGGACTGCACTTATGTCATGGAGGAAACTCAAGGACCACTGGAGGAAGTTGGATGCATCAGAAATCATCTGCAAGTGTATCAAAGGGTCTGGATAGTTTTTCAGACATCTGTTTTTGATAAATGTACCAAACCCTCTAAAAACCTGTTTTGCTTTTTGTGGCAAATTTGCACAAAAATCTCAATCCCGAAAATAACTTATACACAATACACACAATTCAGTGATGATTTGGTATTTGAAAATACAGTTAAAAATGTACATTTGTGTTTTAACATTTATTTAGAGCATCTATGTTTGATCAGGCTTGCTTATCTTTGCCTTTTAGATTTTTGATTTTCATCCAACAGAGTGAAAGTTTATCTGGGTTCCTAAAACTTAAGACCTCATAATGACTCTGAACCTTTAATCAGTCAGTACCACTGCAGAAATCCACAAATTCAGTGAAATCAAATTGAGCAACCGGTGTGGCCTGCAGCTGGCTGACGTCTGTGCTCAGCCAGCCCCTGCCTGTCAGATCCTTCAGTGCCGTGCTCGGGTCACTGATGGGAGTTGCAGGGAACAATGGGACACCTGTGTCTGAACTGAGTTTGTGTTTCCTTTGACATGTGTGCATTTTGTCTATGCACATGTTGTGTACGTTTTTACGTGCATGAGCTTTAGGCGTTGCTTCAGCACTGGCATGTGGCCATAACTTTGCTGGTGGGTGGGGAGCCTGTCAGGAATCTGCTTATTTAGGGAGGCAGTTTTATACCACATTGTTGAGTACAAACTGTTGTTTAAATCTAAAATGTGGTCAGAAGACACCCAGAACAGTAAACAGGAGTGATTAAACAGCAGTGATTAATCTGAATTATATGTTGAAGACACAATCTTTCATCATTTTCCTACCCTGCCTGAGGGAGGAAGAGAAAAAAAAAAGCCATACGTGCTGAAATGCACAAGTGTGGAAATCTGTGCCACGCAACTTTTTCCATGAAATCCTTTTTCCTGTCATTTTATCTGTTCAGCCTCCAAAGTAAACGATATTGAGACAGGTGATTCACCTCTGTGTTGTCTATTGGTTATTTTTATCTTTTACATAAATCCCTCTTGTGGTGATGAAACCATTTACTTTGGACCTGAACAATCCCCAAATTTAATATAAATATTTTTTTAAGTATTCTTCTTTTTTAATGAAAGGTTTACATTTGGAATAATAATTTGATCTGCATTTAACCACTAACAGAAGGGTAACTTATTTTTCCCAGAACAGTGTTAATAACCTCCATGTGTTTGATCACGTCAGGGTTTGGTGTACACTATAACAGATGTGGAGGAGGTCCACCTCTGGATGGTGAAGCACTTCACAGAACATCCGCTGTTTACACGTGTCGCAGATGAAGAACTGGTATGTTGATGTTGAGCTTTTCATTTTAGTGTTTACAGTATGTTCTTTCTTCGGGCTTTCTGAGAAAAAAAATCATTAAATCCACTTTCATGATTCTGTGATGAATATAAAGCATTTTGCAAATTTAATAATTTCTGCTATTTAATAATGAATGATTAAACAAACATGGTAAAAAAAAGAACACACACACAAAAAAACATGCTTGTATAATAAATCCTAACACAAGTTAATAACATAAATATTTAAATGTGGAAAAAAAAAAGGCTAGAGAGACTGCTCACTTTAGTTGTTAACTTTTATCTATTTTATGGAACTTCTTTTTGTAGGACCGAAACTAAAGGGCAGAGATTATGTTTTTGGCAGCGTGAAATTCATCCATTAGTCAAAAAGTTATGGATGGATTTTAATGAAATTTTCAGGAAATGTGGAACAAGTGATTCTATTTTGGCAATGATCCGGATCCCGGCCTGGATCCAGGAAGTTTTTTAATGATTCTGAACAATGGGGAGAGAGTATAACATTGCTATTACAGCTTCTAACTCAAAAATGTAATTGCAAAAGAACAAACAATGGCTTGGCAGAGTCCCATGCTTTCTTGAGTGATTCTAGTTGTTATTGAATTTATAGAATAATAAGATTAGGAACTTTTATGTCTTTAATGTGGCTAATATTACTATTTTTCTTCCAGTCTGTTCAATATTTGCTCAAAGGAATTTTTTGCAAAACCTACTTGAATTGTTATGGAAGTAAGTTATTTGTCAGTGACAGGTAGTGCATATGGTCCAGATGCAGGAAAATAGGTTCCAACCATGATACTGTCACTGTTGTGTTTCACAGACTGATTTTCTGTCACATTCTCTTGGCTTTGCTTTACAAACTTTGGTAATCTTCAGATGTGCAGAAAAGACTTATTTGAACACTGCAATTGGCGTTCTCAGGGATGTTAACATGAACCATTAGGAAGGGACCTTTCTTTTATTCCCTGCTAAATTATGCCAGGTTCACATAGATTTAATCCCACTCACAGAATACACTCGACTCAAATGTTTTGTTTTTTTATTAGCTTTTGGGACCTGTTGGGAACATGTGATGGGATTTCAGGTCATATTTGTGCATAAAATTAGAAAGGTTCACAACGTCTCAAACAGCCTGTAACTGATCTTTCACCCAGGAGCTCAAATAGGTAATTAAACAAACAGGTTAAAGTCCACAAAGGGGTTATGTTTGCATAGACGACAATATTTCGACTGTTGACCTTCTCCTAAATAGCACAACATTACCATCGTATGTATGCACATAAGCTGCACACAGAATTTTCCTTTCACATTCCCAGAACATCTTTCTCTTCATGACTCGTGCTCATGTCATGAAAAACACAGCTTTTCTGGGATTTGTTCCCCACCTTTTTTTTTATTGTTTCTTATCTAAAACTTGTGGAGCCAGAGGCACACCTGCTAAGTAGCAGCATGTTACAGAATGTAATGAACACTTTGATTGGATGGAACATCGGGATGAGGTAGTACACGTCTACAGCGAGACTAATCACACCGACATACTCCACGTAGCTTGATTGCGTTATTGCTAACTCAATTTTTATCAACTTTTTGTTTACTTTTGAGGAAACAATTTAATAAAAACAAATGCATGAGGACAAAACTGTGACAAAATGTACTGACAAACAGAATTAGCTGAACTATTCGGCAGAGACAAGATCCAGTCGGATCTAATTGAGTTGTGTGGAAAGGTGCTGCGGCTTTCCCATTACATGGTTCTGTACCGTATCATTCACTGTGCTACGCATTTCCCCGGCTTGGTTTTCTATTACAGACCGTCTCATTGTGGGCAGGATCAGCTGTTTCTCAGCGCAGAAGTGAAGCTGCAGCGAGACTTGGATGGATGCTCGTCTATTATATTATAATGATTCAGCAGATGCTTTTATCAAAATGACTCTCATTGAGAAGTCCAGACCTTAAGAGTTTTTGACTGGCTTTTCGCTTTGAGGAAATTGAAATGTCTTCTGTCAGTGATCATAAATGCTGCCGAGCTCCGTTCCATCAGAAAACAAAAAAATTATGTGTAAATCCAAACTCATGTTCTATAGAAAAAATAGTTGTGTTTATAATCTGTGACCTGTGGACTCAGATATCTGTAATTTACATTTTAAATTTTCCCCATGCCTTTAAAATGACTTGTTGAGACTCTGATCAATCAACCTTCTGCAGTGTTTCAAGCTGCAATATCAGCTTGGCACACTTACCATGGCAAAGGTGGTACCAACTTAAGTACAGGATAGTATCAGTTCCAGATAGGGCTCAAATCGATATCACAATATAATGAGCAGTTCATTTTGATAACGATAAACGGACAATAACAGCACTATGGTGCACAATTTCTATTTCCCACTGATGTATTGTCAGACTGATGTACGGGTCCACCGTGCCACTCTGTTCTGTACATGCTGGGAATCAGAGTTTTTTTAAATTAATTAATATGAATTAATTAATACTGGGACCAATAAGCATTGAGTGGGCCGCCCGTTTGTATTTTCATTTTCTTAAAATATCAAATTTATCAATAGGTGCAAAAATGATATAAGTTATCATTATAAATCCCAGTATCTGTAAATTTTCAATATATTGCCCACTCCTAGTTGCAGACAATGGAAAACCAAAATAATGAACCGATGCCATATGCTATGGTAGCATGTAATAGAGAAGCACCGTATTTCTCCATGTGTGGTATGAAGGAAGACAAAAATATGATCTACATCCCGCGATGCTCTGATGTAACCTGAAAACTATCACAACAAAATGCCAACAACTGGGAGAAAGAGAAGTTTATAAATGTGTAATTTTACCTAGGAGTAAATAATTACTTCCAAAATACAAAATATGTTAGCCTGTCTGCAGTGGACTGGTCATCTGACCAGAGTGTACCAGTAACTGCTGGGATAGGCTCCAACCCCTCAATGACCTTACATTGGAGTAGACTGGGACGGACGGATGGATGGATGGATGGATAAATGGATGGGTGGATGCTACATTGTGATCTTCATTCTAGATAAATCTTCTGTTTTGGCAGGCCGATGACATCATCATAAGTCGTTTGGGTACGTGTACGGAGGAGGGGAAAAAAGTGCAGAGAAATGGAGGGAAGAATTTCCTCGCAGTTTTCCGGAGGATTGAAGACTCACCCTGAGACCAAATTCTCTGGACTTTGTGAAATTTTGGTCTCTTAAATCCATCTGTTCATGGAGGATCGCACTGCTCAGTGAACCTGGTGTCAGCAATTCGCCAAGCAGACAAGCATAAAGGATTTTTTATTTCTTTTTGTTTTGCATACTTGTGTAAAATGATCGAACCCCTAAATGATGGCAGATTTTTTTTATCTTTTTATGTGCATTTAATTTCTCCACTTGCAAGAGAAATAAACCTTAAAAGGATTTCCACACGCTGTGTCTTAAGAGATTTTTTTTCCCTTCATTGATGAGTCCCAGTTTCACCTCGATGCTTTGCTATAAACAGATTGCGAACATTTCTGTTTGATGACATATAGAAACTCTGTTTCATCCTTCATGATTTTACCACGCAACACTGCCAGATGTATGTAGACCCTGAAATCCAGAAAAATGGGACGTTCTTTAAATCTGAACAAAATGAAAACTAAAAGACCTTTGAATCTCATGAGCCAGTGTTCTCTACACAACAGAAAATGTTTAACTGTTGTCTAAGAAATTTTAAAATTTATGCCCAAAATGAGCTACAGGTTTCAATTAAGTTTGCACAGGGCATGTTTACCAACAACATGGTAACCACGTTGACATGTTACCATGCTACAACATGGTAAACATGTTTGAAGACGTCTGGTCTTAAAGGTTGTGAGTTCAGGTGCTTTTGTTTTCAGATTCAGTCTCTTTCTTCACTGATATGTTTCCAGCTGCTGAAGAGTTTGTGGTCTTTTTTGTTTGTGTCTAATGATGCAGAAAATGTTTTCTATGGGTGAATTGTCTGGACTGCAGGTTGGCCAGTTCAGCACCAGAACTCTTCTGAGACGCCATGAAATGAAATCAAATTAAATGAAAAATACTTTATTAATCCCATAGGGAAATTCAATATTGCAGTAGTTTGTTTTTTTTTTGCTATATATATATATATATATATATATACACATGCTGTTGTAGTAGCAGCAGAATGTGGTTTTGTATTGTCTTCCTGAAATATACTCCCCCCAGAGGGGAACAGATGTTGCTTTAAAACCTTTTATATATTTTCCCGCATAGATAGTTTTCCCCAAACATGCAAGCTGCCCGTAGTGTACATGTATGTACTTACACACCCCAACCATGCTGACGTCTGAACTTAAGAATGTTTTGCATGATCAAGCTTCAGTTGAATCTGCAGAGGGTATGGAAGATTGGGTTAAACCTAGAGATGTTCCGATACCATTTTTTTCCTCCCGATACCGATTCCGATACTTGTGCTATTGGTATCGGCTGATACCAAGTACCGATACCACTATATTATAAAACAAATGTCATATTACAC
>JAVQJG010200656.1:0-32443 GCA_036024015.1 Craterocephalus amniculus | reverse complement strand
CTTTTGTTCACAAAAACAAGAAAATTACAATTCAGACTTTGCTCGTGGTTTATTGCATTGTAGAAATTGCCAAACCTGTTCACTGATGGGTGAAACAACACTAATTCATGATATATACTAAAACACATAACGGCACAATGAATCCTCTACCTACAAACTGGAATGAAGCATATAAATGAGCAATATGAAAAGCACTGGAGAAGAAAAATGAGAGTGTACATTTCACTTACCCTCTTTTTGGAGTGAACCGCAAATTATAAAAGAGAAAGCAAGATGACGAACAGGCCTCTGTGATGGTTTAATTCTGCTACTACTCATAATGCATTTCAAGCTGATTTCTTTTTTTTTTTTTTTGAGAAAATGCATAATTATGACATTTATTTCTTCAAACATGGTAAAATGTATGGATAATGCTGTTTTTCCTTCCAGGTAAGTGACGATTCTTACCTTGCCGTATGTCCAACCCAGCTCAATCTTATTCATCCCCCACAGCTCATGGATGTTCTCAGCCAGCTTGTCCCGAACCTTCTCCAAATGAGGTGGTGTGACAATCTGAAGTGGAAAGCATATCATTGAGATATTTGTTGTTTGAGTCACCACTTTACAGTCCTGCTTCTAAGCTCACCTGGCTGGTCTCCACAGGTGTGGGTATGAAGGAGGCCTGTGATGTGAACTGAGTGGTGCCCAGCAGATCTCTGACTCTGTTCACATCTCTCTTGTACTCTTTGACCGGCTCCACCTTCATCTTCTCTTTGGGCAGCAAAGCCTCATAGCACGGAGCATAACTAGACGGAGGCAGGAACTTAAAGTCGCCGTGACGTCCACCCAAAAGGAAACGTACCCTGATGAGAGAAAACAGAAAGATATTCTGTTTGGATTATCGGATTTATCTGCCAACTCTCCAAAAGAGAAAAAGTCATGTGCAAAAAACAGCTGTTCGCACATCTATTCTCCTATGTAAGTAGCTATTAATGAAGAATTAGTCTATATACTATATAGACAAGGAAACTAACCACGCTAATAAATAAAGTATATAAACTGCATTTTCGCCCTCTTAATTCATCTCTATCAGTTCAGCTGTAACAGGAACACGCTGAGCTCTGAGAGTGAGAAAAACATCTTAGTCCATCACCATAAAAAGCTCTCCAGAGACTGCCCAAAATAGCTTTGAGTAGTAGAGGTGACGCAACCAACCTATTCTGACTGCAGCCCTCAATTATTGAGCAGTCAAGTTGTGTGACTGTCATTTTCTGGCACATTTAAATCTATAGAGAGGTTCACCTGTTCACTGGGTCAGTTTCAAGTACTGCCGGAGGTGTACAACACATTCAATTGTTTTTATTTTAGAAGATAATGGCATTTTGTTAGCACTTAAGTGCCGCTATAAAATGCAGGTAATAATAATTATATAGTCTATGGGGCTGAAAATGTAAGCCAATAGCATGACTTATGGTGGCATATAAAAGTGTAAAGGGAATTGGAGTCCTCAAAACCACTGATCAGCTACAGTACTGTATGTATGTCGCTCTTTTTGAATGATGAGGCAAAGTTGCTAGAATGTTTTCAGTATGTTTATATTAACTTAAAATAAAAGGCAGTCTGTAGACTAGTTTTAAGAAATTCATCCAAAGTCATCCCTCAGTTACAGTATATGAGTCACTATGAGCATTTAGCTGTGCTCTAAAATATCCAGTGAGTAAAGAGCGGAAAAGGTTTTATGTCACTGATTTAATGTTTTGTTTCAGAGCTGGCTGGCTGTCTCCTTGGCCAATGTTCTCAGGTCTCATTTTGGGTGGGAGCAGCCAATTTTGAAAGGGAAAGAAAATGTGAAAAGTTAGAGGTCATTCATTGAAGTACCTCAAGTATTTCATTTTCTCATTTTCAAACACTTACAGTGCTTCATCTTTTGCTCTGAACTATTCATCCTCCCTTTGCCCTCTTATGAAAAACATGCGAATTTAGTATTATTGGAGTATTTTTGAAAAACTTACAATTCCCTAACTGTGATGAAACCAGAGTACAGAAATGATCTACTCGACTGATATGGCTTTATGTCTAAAAATGTGTACAACATGAGTTTAGAACTGTTAACCTATTTCTTTCTTGTTGCTTCTCGTACATTTAGATGCTTAAAAGAATAAATTTGATACAAATCATTTATGCATGAGTGAACAAGTATATTTAGGAACTTCTTCTTTTCTGTGCTTCATGAAAAAAAAAGCTTAGCTCCACCACAAGTGTGGATGTGTATGAGTATTCTAATCAAAGATTTGTAAATTTCTTTGTTTTCTAAGTTTCCCTAAATCAATTATTGCTGAATCAATAGGAACTACAAATATCTATAAATAAGCACTTCTGAAAATTAGGATTTCTCTTTATTTCCACTTCCCATAACTGTACGGACAAGTTAAAACTAGCAGTCAAAGGGGAAACATGTTTGTAGATGTAAAAAGGAAAGATGTTAGATGAATATGCTTTCATCACACAACTCCCGGTGTTCATCATGGAAAACACTTTTACTTATTCATGAAAAAAAAGATTTCGCCACAGCAAATAACAAATTAATTTACTGATAAGTGACATAACCGAGGCAGATACTTGTTTCTTGGTGTCTCAAAAGTGAAATCTGTTGATATAAAACCCTGCTGTGCTTTTTGAGAGCAGAGTCAATCATGGCATCATGGAAAAACTGCTGAAGCTTGAAATTCCATTTTAAAGGCTTGTCAATCACATCTGTGGTTGCCATGAGAACAGCAGCGAACTAAAGGCAGCCCTTTTTTCATTGGTAAAGGTTTTGCAAATGTACATACTTAATAGTATAAGAGAGCGGATTGATTTTATTCCTTATGAACTGTTTTTGAACAGATTTGGAAATATTTGCCTACACATATTTCAACTGTTTTGCCAAAACTTGATTTTATTTAGATTCTGTTGGCTTAAAATAGACTAAGATTTAATTTTGATCTATCGCCCTCCTGTTTAAGGGAACCATAATCAGCTTTTTCACAGGTTCAATGTATATCATGCAAGTCTAAAAATAACATCTTAAAGAAATAATTCAAATAAATCATATGGTGCAAGTGCCAAGAAGCCACTAATATATATATATATATATATATATAAATAAATGACAAAATGAATGAGCAAAGATCAAAAGATGAGAAAATGTATTTAAGCCCATATCCATATGTAACCTCTAACTTCAATATGGTTTAGCAAAAGAATCAATGTCACACTGTCTGAATATATTCTTGGACCAAACAAACCCAGTGTGGGAGGACAGGTTCACCAGATTTCAGGCGGACCACCTGAGGACTCTGAATGCATACGTAGGAGCCACATGTCAGAGCTCGGCTCAGAAAAGACCCAGGAGAATGCAATCAACACTCACCTGACTCCCGCAGAGAAGCTGACGACGGGGAAGAAGAGTCCATCAGTGTTGAAAATTTCAAACATGCCCTGAACGGGCTGTCCGTTGATCCTGAAAGAGATGCTGGGTGCTCCCAAGTCCAAACAGCAGCTCACCACGTCCTCCGAGGTCAGGATATGCTGGTTCACAGAGGCAACTGCCCGTGGGATACGACCTGTTTGGGACACACATGCCGTTATGTAAATATCACCTGGTGAGTGATCTGGCAAAGATCACTGCTCTCAAACACACACAGGATGGAACACATTTGCACACAGCTACACACTCTGGGCAAGGAGATCATCTCTGCAGGACACTGATACTGTCTAGACACAACCAGGCCTTAGGCTAGGGTTAGATTTACTCCAATCTCAGTCACACACAGTCGCAGAATAAAATTCTCCTATCCCACTCACCTGACCAGAGGTGCAGTCCATCAAAACCATAAGAGTAGAGATCATCCCCGACTCCGTTGCCTCCCCAGCCCTCACCTCCTCCAGGGTAGGGTGCATAACCTTTGCTGTTGGCCCAACCCACTCTCAGGTGGGAGGGCTCGCTGGTCACAAAGTGGTCAACATGATCGATCATCAGCTCATAGTACCACTTCTTGTACTGAGCTGAGCCCTCTCTCACCCCCAGGAAGATGTTTGGTCTCATGCTGGCAATGAAATGAAACAAAATCATTAAGTGTGCCCTTAAGCAGCTAAACTCTTCTCAGATATTCAGTTGTTTTATTTTGCCCTAACAAATAGACAAGATCATTTGTATCTAGTGAATTTAGTGTTGAATGTTTCTATAAGTTGGTGGGCAACAGCGTAAATAAGAAATACGTAAATGAAAAATTGTTCTTGTGTTTGTAAATGGTAAAAACTTTAAGGAAAAATGAGGGTTTAACAGTCAAATATAGGTGGAGCTGCTGCATCTAATGGGCAGAATTCGCCTGTACAGTTCAAACAAGGCATATAGCTTCAGATGCATACCTTATTCGCCCAATACCCGGGTCAACTGATTGCATTTCTGAATGTACAATTACACATAATGAAATGGTTGTGCCTCTGGAGCTGATGTAAAGAGCTGTTTGTAAAATCCAAATTACATTCATTGGAACACAGCGTTTACAAACACACTTTCAGTTTAAAATGGGTTGTGGTGAACAATCTGCAAAACTCTTAAATGTTTAAAGAAGCATTATGTTAAAAGCTGGCATGGTGTGAGGGTGGGTTTTTTGTCACCTCTGGACATCATTGACCAGCTGGGTTTGTAAAAGCAGATCTCTTTTTGGCAGCAAGTGGTCGCAGATGAGGTTCTGATTGGTTCGCACAGCCACACCATTACATACACAGAGGGAACAGAGAACATCCAGAATCTGAAAAAGAGGGTAGAGGCAGCAAGGAGGATGAGGATAAAAACGACAGCGGTTCTCCGGCAGATGATTACATATTTACTTCATTTTCCTTGTTAAACTCTGAATATGAATTCGTATCACCCCAGAAATGACTAATTATCTGTGTCCCTAATAACTGTCTAGGTTGCTGCTCTGGGGAAAGCCTCTTTTTACACAACCACTGCATAATTACCTGTGATGCTTACTGGAGGTAAAAAACATGTCCAATAATATCCCTTTGATGTTCGCTTAACAAAGCCGTTGAATGAAATGGGCTGGGAAGCTCAGCCAAGGGTGGCAGGATGCTTTATCATTGACCTTTTCCTTCTGCTTTTATAGCAAAATGATACATTCAGGCTGATTTATGATCCAGGCCACCTGACTGTCTCCTCCTGATCTAATTTCCCCAGTAAATAGATTGATTCCTGACAGGACGAGTCACAATTTCTTGCCAGGAGTTAGATCAGGGAATCATTACTTTTCTCAAATTGCACTTAATATTTAACCAGTGCCAGCAGTTGGGCAGAGTTGACGGCTAAGGCTGGCTCTGTATGATTAAGACTGGATGCACCTACCAGCTCATCTAAAGATCGGCGACTTCATTGTTAACTGATTAAACTTAATAGACTTAATCTGGTTTGCAAAGAAAACTACAGTGTAAAAATTACAATTAATTATTAAACAGGGGGTCAGATTGCTGCTGGCCATGTGGCCCATGAAGACTGCAGGGAGTTAATGACTAAGAAACTAGTGTCCTTGATGCATTGTTTCATTGTTATTCATCATACAGCAGGAAAAATTCTGCTGCAGCTAGTACCAGTTCACAGATGCATCCATAATTTTTAATAGATTTTCTTCTTTAAACTTCGTAACAGAAAGCAGCTCTTTGTTAACCCAAATCAGAAAACCAAATTGCTCAGCTCTCTTGCAGAAATCTCTTTTCACATTTAAAGCACTTGTTTTTTGTGTTTAGTTGGACAGATTTTCTGGCATAATTTTGTCATCTTCCCACCTTTATTGTACCTTACAAATATTCCCAAAGGTTTAAGATAAAGCACGAACACATTAAAATTCTCCCGAGCAACCATTCAACCACTGCCCTTCTTTTCAGTCATTTCTATTCACTTCATGGAAAAATTTACTTTCATTATTTTAAAAGGCGAATGGGGACAAGATTTGGGGAAAATCTAGCTTGCTATTAACGTTTAGAAATAAAAATCTTTCTACTTTTTTTCACCGGTTTATAAAAAATACAACAAGATACATTAAATGCATCTCCAAAAATGTCAATAAGCATTTTATATATATTTCATTGTAATTTGCTGCGGGATTGTATTCCCAGCACTGCTTTAATCTAAGATCTTACACATATTCAGCATTTCATAAGCTCAATCCACCGTGCAACATTTCCCATGTACCTCAACATAATCATTGGCAGAGCTCAAGCCCAGAGGAATATTTCATATCACAACAGTATCCTGCAACACTTAACTGCAGGGCTGCTACTTAATGCTCACCTTGTGGTTGCGTCCATGCTTGTACAGCAATGATATGATGGACTTAATGTGTCCTCTCTGGATGATATTGAGCGCCTCAGGGCTCTCAATTAGAATGCAATGCAGAACTTCCAGGATGCCTGCATAACCACAAAATTCATCAATTAGTTAACACCCACATAAGAGAAAGGCACAGCAGAGGACACCTGTCAAAGAAGCCCCCAGTCCACATGGATCAACAGAGAACAGAGAGTACTTCTTGACTATAAATATAAGAGATAAAAGCTACAACCTCACAGGCGTGCAGATTGCTATCAGAGAAAATATATTTTTTAAATCCTACAGCTGTTATCTCAAAAATGTGTGTACCTGAGGAAGACTCCAGTCTTTCCAGTTTGCTCACCAACCAGTCCAAGTTGTTGGAGAACTGGGTGCAGTTGTTCCGGTTCCCTCGGATTAATGCTGCTGCAAGTCACAAAAAAAGGTGCGCTTGAGTCAAGTTTTAAATTAAAGAGGAGATTGATCCATATGCATATAGCCTACGTTGGTGCCTTACATAACAGAGAAACAATGTCATCTAAAGGTGGACAATACAAATCCATGCCAAAGCCAGTTAAGTGAGAGGTCCTGCTTTGACACTCTTATACATATTAAATTTTGAGGGGTGCATAAGATAAAACGAGGGAGGGGAGGCAAGAAGAAGACATACAGTAAAGACAGTTTGTCCTTGCAAAAAAAAGTAAAAAAAAATAGGCAGGGTCAATTAATAGAGAAAGAAAGAAAAGGAAGGAGAGAGGCATCCCAAATCCACTTAACGCTGCACCAGGTGTGTGGAGGAGGTAACAGGGGAGTAGAGACGTGGCTGGAACACTAATTTGAGCCAGGAGGTGAAAATCTGAGTAAACAAGAGCATGAAGGGCATTCTCGAAGAGTAGAGGGGTTTCTGTTTGGGAAGACGTTTGCGTCTGGCTCTTCCACTTCATCTATTCATAAATGGGACAGATACATCATGCTTATTTCCTTATATGTGGAAAAATAAAGTAAGTTTGTAGATTTTACATATAATGAAAATTTTAATGTCTTAAGGACTTTAGAAAGTAACAAGCTTGAAGAATCTTAGACATCACTCTTTAGTTCTTGCCATTTACAAAAATGAAGTCTGCTCACAATTTCCTGCCAAAACATCTTTTGCGTGACAGCTGATGAAAGCATTCCTATGACAAACATTGTGCTCATCAGATAGAAGACAGCAGGATTAACATACACAAAACAAAAGCAAAAAATATTTTTTTTTCCCTGCCAGATCACTTCAGTTAGACATGTTTGCGTCTGACATAACATACGGTTGCAGTGGAAAAGGTTAAAGGGGATTTTGGACAGGAGGGCTCATGACATTGGGCCGTATCAGCATAAAGAGAATGGCAGGACCAAGCAAACAAAACAGATAATAGCACAGACAGTGATGAATCCTGACATTCAGCTAAAGTGTGCCAATAGGGGATGACCACAATGTTGTTGGATCAGATGGATCAGGGTATTACCCAGCAGCTCATAGAGCAGGTTGAGAATGTCCTTCCAGGCTGCACCTGCCTCTGACCCGGCGCACTCCCCGAAGTGGGCCGCACTGTTGTAGACGTTTAGACGGTCGATGCAGTTGGACACAAGAGCCAGCATTCCCTAAAAGTGAGACAGTGTTCCAAGACAGTCATTGTACAAGACAATTGTACAAAAGAAAAAAATACATCAACATGAGCATTACTAGTAAAGATTCATCTTCATTTCTGTGCATATTTTAACTCAAAAGCATATGAATAAGAATGTTTTCATATCCAGCAAGGGATTAGTTTTTTAGTATTTATATTACAGTGAAAATTCAATACACATCTTCCTTACCTGAAGTAAAACGAACAAAAATGAAAAATGATGCAACATGCAATCAAATGTTTCTATGTAAGCAAAGTTAATAAAAGTATATGTGGGAATTAGTTGATAAAGACTAAACGAGAGGCAACCATGGTGTATCTAGTGTCAACTATTTCACCGCTGAAACCTGCAGCATCCAGAAGTTAAAGGGCCCAAAGACATGGCCGAGCTAAATTAGACTGAAACATGTCCGCCACACATGAACATGATTTCAAGTGTCAAAACTGGACCAAGAAAAACCTGAAGAGGGATTTTTTCAGAAAAGAAAGATAAAATGAGCGGCTGGAGAAAATATCTGTATCTGTATCTGTGTCTGTATCGCTGCTGTGTCACTAACTGGCACCACTTCAGGCAGCAGGGTAGAAGAGCGGTACTGGTGTGGCTTCTATTATTAGGGATGAACAAGTTGAACCTTTTCAAGAGATAGATGATGATATCAAATCTGCTGCCAGTTTCTATAAGCTCCTTCCTTAAAGCAGCATTACAGGAAGAAAGAACATTTATCCAGAGTATAATCTTTATGCATCTAACTACATCACCTTAGGCCTGACAATAATCCCAGTGAGAATTTGTTTGTCGTAAACTAATATTAGATTTACAGTAAGAGGAGACAATGGATCTCTATGATTATTAGCCTGTGGCTGCTCTTTTAGCAAAAGTCAATGATGAACAGATTAAGAAACAGATCATTCTGCAAACTTTTAATATCTAGATATGACATTTTAATGACAAGCTCTCATTAGTATTTTTAAAATTAGCCTCCTGCTTATAATTAGCCGGCCATGAACGCAGCTCTCCCCTGTACCGTTCGGTGGTTTTGTCATCGTGACGGATACAGCAAAGAAATATCTCCTGTGATCAGATTTGCAAAATGAATGGCATTAAGAGACAAAATTGTAGGTGATTTATGATGCCAGGAAAAAATCATGACTCAGCTATGTACAGAGACAAATTGACCCTCTTAATGTAATATAGCCAGGGCGAGACAGGGCTTTTTCTATTTTGACCTCTTTTTTTAAGACAAAAGTAAGATGGAATCCTACGTTGTGGTACTGCAAATCACTATATTAAAATGATATTAATTTCTTTTTTAAAGAAATATATATATTATATTTTACTCACTTACAGTGATCTAGAATCCCTCAAAAATTTGACGATATATAAAAGTTTTTACCCAGTTTAACACAGAATTAGTAAAGGGCAGTTTAGATACTTGACATTACTGGGCCCCTCAGCATGGCAGCAGACATATCATAATTGATGAAAGCAATTTACACCCTAAAGGCTTAGCAGGAAGCTTCAATGCACTCATGCCCCATTTGGGGAAACGTGTAACACCAAAACTGCTGACACGTTCATATGCAGCGCCGCCAAATACAGGAAGGCAATGAAACACACCACAAAGGATCAATTGCTTCGCCTCGCTCACACTTCTCCAGGACTGCTCTGCTACAAGCTCAATCACACATGCAGTCATGACTAAAATTGCCTCAATCACAAGTCTTCACTTGGGGTTTGCAATATTTTACTACACTGTGGTAGCAAATGGTGATATCCGCAGCTGATATTTCAAGAGCTCCTAGTTTGCTAAACCTTCTGTGATGGTGACACTCACTTCCTGCTTGAAGAGGTTCTGCCTGTTCTTAAGGGAGCGCAGTTTGATCTGCCTCTCTTCGTGCTCCAGCTCAGCATCGGGGAGCTGGAAATAAGTGATGAGGTCATTGAGGGTTTGGAGCACCTCCTCGACAGGCAGGGCGACCAGTGCCCTGTTCTTGACACTCAGACAGTCGAGGTCTCTGCGAAAGATAAAGAAAAATATACATTGTTTCAACCTTTTCTGACGAAGCTTCAGAAGAAACTGATAGAAAGCGTCTCATCGGGAGGCTGTGCAGACTTATGAAGTGATGACTAACACAATGTTTAGCCCGCAAGTTCATTCATGCTGAAACGCTGATTTCCGCTGGCCAGCTAAAAATAGCTCCCGACGTATGCGTGGGACGGGAGGGGTGAGGGTGAGAGGGGGGGGGTGTATGTGTCGCAGCCACAGGGGAGGCTGACAGCCTCTCGCATGTTACCACCATGAGTGCCCCTGAGCCTGACCCAGGGGGACAACCGAGTCTTTGGAGAACAAATAAAAGGTAGCATCCACTTAGGCACATCACGGCTCGATTTCCACAGCCGGCCGTGCGTAACCGTGACGATGCAGCAACAGTGGCCATTTGGAAATGCACGACTGATCCACTGAGTGAGCTGTCTAGTATTCTGGCATCTCACTCAATAAAATTCAGAGGCCTAAAATGTGAATATCCACAGAACATATTCACAATCCACAACGTCAGCTTTTAGTCCTCAGCTAGTCCAGGTTTCTGTATGTGGCAGCATCACAGACTCAATCTTACTACCATCATCAGGGGGTATTGATATTAACTCGCACAAACGGCAACACATTTTGCAAATTGCTCTGGTGAGGTGTCACAAGGCAAATGTGGATGGTAATTTGATTTAATTGAGTAATTTGCGTTATGATATGAGAGTGTGCAGAGGTAAGTTACATTAGCCCGGTTTGTTCACCTGATGAATCGATTAAAGAGAAGCGTGGTGTTGCGGATGATCCGCGCAGCACGGGACTCCTCATGCTGACAGCGCTGGAGGGTCAAGCCATCATCCATGTGACCCTCAGAATGTAAGCAGGCCTATAGAGGGACAGAAAGAAAATAAGATGTTTGATTTAATGATATAGAGGAAGGGAGAATAGAATAAATAATGGAGGATTTAATGGAGATTATCTGTCCAGCTTTCTGGCTGTATATATGGAGGGACACAGTTTATATTTAGATGAAGCAGAAATACAAACCAGTAAACGATTTTCCCCACCCAATCAACTCATTATCCTTGAAGTAATTATCTGCTCTGAGGAATCTTACTTATTTTTTCATTTTGTTTGTGTACTGTATGCCATGTGAATCCAAAAGATAATTAGCGCTTGCGCGTGTTGCCACTCACTCTTCTCTTGAGGGGACCTAGACGAGCAGATTTGACATCAGGAGCCTGGTAGGAGAGCCACAGACCTGTGGCCACATGCATGATGAAGCAGAGCGAGTCCCCATACTTAATCTCCGCCACCCCCATGCCCTCGATGTCCCGCTTGGGGCTCTGCTCCAGCTTCTCCTGCACAGAGGGAAAAAAGGAAAGAAAAGCTGTTATCTGAAAACAATGATGCAAACACGAAGAGCATGCAAATTTATTCCTGATCAAACCAACTGCCAAATGTCAGCAGCATCTGTTGTTTATAACTCCACCCAGACATTTATGTATTTGTCCCGTGTTTATGCTCCGTAGTGGCCGCAAAGAATCCAGTAATAAATGGCTTCAATAATATTGTATAATGCGAGCTTTAAATCCAAATTTTAAGGATCACTAATTGGGATCACAATCACTGGTCATATCTAGAAGTACAGCTAAATGGTTGGTTCAGTTGCAGTTGGCAAATTCAACTCAATTAACCTCTATAGCGTAGTTTTCACTGCACCAATAACTCTTGTCATTTTCATTGTTTCATTGTTTTCATTTCAATGGTGATTTTCCAGCCTAATGATTGTGGGTGGTTCTTCTGCAAAGGTTTAGAGGTGATCCTTCTGATTTAACGATGAGGCCTTCAGCTGATCCCGTGGAATGCAAGTCACCTTGAGGAACAGCGGGCACTCAAGTGCGTACATATTGATGTGTGGTTTTTTTTGTTCTTTTTCATGTGGTGCCCTTGCCTTTGAAGCTCTGAAGCAGAAGGCTGTGGCGACAGTGTCAGACCTCTCCCGGTCCTGCAGCACCAGTCCCCTGTCCTCAGTCAGAGCAAGGTAGTGACCAGTGGTCAGGTGCCGTAGTCGGAAAGCCTGGCCCCAGCGGATGTGGCTCCCACTCCAGCTGTCGGGTTAAAACACTGACACATTACAATTAAGCACACAATCAAAACAATCAAAGAGAGAAAGAAAAAAAAGGCATTTCACAAGCATCCTGCTAATTAGTTGATCTAAACGCCGCTGCCACCAGTTAATTATCCAGCGTGGATGTGGCTGAAACAAACAAAGCAATAGCTTAAAACATTTCTATAATTATGTTTAGGAAGTTCAAAGCGGAACAGATGTTACAAACATATGTATGCATGTTGAACAGGCAGGGCCAGAGATGTGAAAGACAGGGACAGAAGGAAATGAGAAGGATTTAAGAAGATAAAATGTAACAGGCAAAAAAAAGAAGGGAGGGATGAACAAATTGGCATAAAGAAAAAAATAAGCTGTGGGATGGAAACATAAGAGAGTGAGAATATGTGAAAGGATATGAAAGAGGGCAAGACAGACAGGAAGGAAGAGCCCACCTGATTCGGAGTGGCTCCAGCCTCCACAAGGACCTCGCCTTAGCACCGGCTTTGCCCGTCTCATAGTTGACTATCCTGGGGAGTCCAGAGAAGCATGAGCGTGTGGCTGTAGCTGTCTAGCTGCCACTCACACCGTCAAGGTCATTCATCCTAGCTCTGGAGAATACCACCTCTACACTGCAGCTCTCATTTGTCACACCGACACACACTGACAAGATGTTTGACTGAAAGACACAAACACACGCTAAAGCATGGGTTGTATTCACTCTGCCGGCTACAACATCACATCATTCATGCAGAGACGTGTGTGCCCTGATAACCCACAGCTACACTGTCTATCAGTGATATGGGTGACTGGGTCCGCAGATAAAAGAAAACACTCATCACCCCGAGGTGACAGCTCGGGGAGTGCTTGATCTGCTCCAGAATAAGCTAAGAACCCTCAAAAGAAAGCTCCTTCTGCTGAATTTCAAGGACAACACAAAGGGAGAACCGAAGCTAAAATTGTGATCTAATCCCGCCCCCATGTTTGCCATGCTCTGCTCTATAAATAGACGCAGTGTGTGTGCATGTGTGTCCAAGAGGAAGCAGCACATCTCCTGGCACCTGGCTGATGTGTATGGGCTATGCCCGCTGTTTTGACCCACTTCAAGCCTTGTATGCCATTCATCCTATTATTCATCCTAACTTATCTGCAGGGACACCCTGTAGCTATACAGCAGCCAAAAATAACATCAGCATCCATTTTGGCTCTCTGGAGAGCAAAGTGTTACACTCGTGAAGGGTGAGAGAAGAAAAGGCAACAGTTAACTTGCAAGTCTCACTCCTGCTTTGCCATCATTTTAGTTCTAACCACCACCAAGCCCCCCACCCCCCACCCCCTCACAAACACACACACACACACACACACATATATTCTAAATATTCTAGATCATGGCTGGACAGTGTTTTGCACCTCTGTTGCTCTTCACTCTGGTCCGATCCTGGGATGGTGACCACCTCATCATGACCGTGGAACAGGCGCATCACATGACCACCCAAAAGGTAGCCTATTGGAGGAAGAAGACCATGTGACTTACTGTAAATTATTCCTGTTTTATTGCTACTTCTGCACACATGTCAGTATGCTGGACCGACTTTCTAGATCACAGATATGTGTTTTAGATTAAGATTTCATGATTTCCTCCTAGAATTTTGGCAAACTTCAATTATTCTAATGTGGAAAGGAGTTCCATTTAAAAGTGGGTATTACATTTCCATAAGAGAAGAATTTCTGCTCCTTGGATCTTCATCTTAAGTATGTAATGAGCTTCATTGCATTACTACAACTACATTGATTAATAGACATTGGTTAGCTTATGCCTTCTCAAATTTCATTCGATTGCTATGCAATGTCTACCTTCCTCTATATTGCTGCCAGAGCAGATGGGATGGACGTTCCACAGAGTCTGCATAAAGGATGCGTCCACCTGGATGTTGCCATTGGAGATGGATAAGTGCTGCAGGAAGGAGCACAGGAGACATTCACTTATTTTGCACAATGATACGACAGACTGACTGAGATGTCAAATGCTACCAGTGAGAAAAAACGGGAAATTAAAACAAATCTTTTGATGAATATTTACTGTATTGTCTAAAAAGAATTAGCAGCATGAACATTTCATAGTAAATTAATTACAGAAATCTGACACAGCGATTCATCATGTAAAAGTGGCAACAACATGAGTTGAGCTGGAGGTTAAACTTGCCGTTAATCGCTGAACCAGAAGAAAATTCCAGTTTACTGCTGACTATTAAATGACTCTTGAAGCTGACAGGCAGATACCTTGAGTATTTAGATATCTTTGTATTCCATGTAGTTTCGTTTAATGCCATAAATGTGTTTGTACACTGGTGTGCTTAGCACAATGTTTGTGTATCCAAAAAAACAAATTTTGTGGCAGCTGTGTCCTGATCATCCATGTTCCCTGGAGTCTCAATGCAGCCCTTAGCTACATGTCCCTATGCGCCGCTGTGTGGGTATCAGCTGGGAAAGGCTAACAGATTGACATGGGTGACTGTAGGTAACAGAGGTCTATCATCCATGCCCTCAGCACACTCTGTGTGTGTGTGTGTGTGTGTGTGTGTGTATGTGTACATGTGTTTGAGGAGGATCCATGTGTGTATTTTAAGGATTAATACAGAGCCATGCTATAATGCTGAGCTCATATAAAGGTTGACCTGATGCTAAAAGAAAATTTTTGCTGAGAGACTCAGTTCAGAATTACAATTAAAGGAAGGGACATGATGAGGAGCACGACAGAGTAGGCTTATTTAAATCAGCTCTGGAAAAATTATGAAGAAAAAATAATCCCCCAAACCAGACTTTTCCAGTACTGATCAAACTTTGCTTAATGTCACTTTTTTAAGAGGCCTGCAGAAAAAGACAGTTGTTTGCTCTTGTTGCTGCAGAGAGGTGGCAAGGACAGTCCGGCATGAGGTGTAAAGATAGGGATTTTATCACAAATGGTGTCAAATCCCAGAAGACAGAGCTGATGTTTTCCTACTAAGATCTCTACATTATGCATGTACACGCACACACACACACACACACATACACACCAGCTTAACTCTCAGGATCAAACTGGCAAAGCGTAAACTTACAAGGTATCGCTCAGAGGACACACTGACGAGGATGAGGTCATCACCGATGCGCACTTTCTCTCCTTCTGATCTCTGTTTGGAGGCCGGGTGGATGGTCCACCAACAGGCCTCCCCTACAGTAATAAACACACATACATTTACACCGGTTGCACCCAGACTTTTTTTTTTTAAAGAAAAGTAGCTTAAACAAAGGAAATTAGAATATGAAGAGTTTCTAAAGCAGTGTAAAGTATGAAAAAATAAAAAATATTCTGTTGTAGTGAATCACTCCCAAATGATACCAGAAACCAGAGAATAAGCATTATACGTATATAAACCACATTGTGCTCAGATGTCATCAGTTATTATCAGTAACGACATCACAAGACTACAGTCAGCACAAATGAAGACTTGAACACATGCGGATGCATCCGGGCATCAATTTCTAAAGTTATCCCAAAGCATCTGCTCCTCTACTGCACTGCAAGGTGCAGAAGAAATGATAGTAGCAAGAAAAAAGTGAGTTTAGGTATCAGGATTCAACAACACGACTATCAAATATGTTGCCCAGATGTAATCGCAACTGACAACAGAGCTTCATTGTGTGTCTGCAGTGCTCCACGGGGTCTATTAACTGAGATGCAGAAAAGAAACAGTGAAATTCAGTCATGAGCAAATGAGGTGCAAAGAAAAAGATAAAGAGACAGTAAAAGAGAGAGAACCAAACGTAATCAGAACAAAGACAGAGCGAAGCAGCAGGAGCAAAAACTTTTTAAAAAACATGGAAACGGGATTAAAGGTAACTGTTCCAGAGCTTCTCTTTTACCTGTTGAATCCTCCTGCAGGCCGACATCAAAGGATAGCTTATCAGTTTGTGACCTTGATGTCTTCAAACAGGCCAGGTACTGTGGGCAGCACAAACATCATTGGCACACTTCTTCTGTTTTTATTTCTTTGGGAGGTAATTATTATCCATAAATCTTTCATAGTGACTGTGTCTCTCACCATAGAGCTGAAAGAATGCCGCAGAAGGATGGCATGTCCATAGAGTAGAGTCTTGTGCCCGCCGCTCTGCGCTGCCTGGAGAGATAATTCACAAACAAATATGTGTCGGCACAGGCTCCACCTTCGGCTGCTTCAATCTCCACCCGACCTCTGACACTGAACAGCTGACCTCAGCAAAGATCCTTGCCGAGGACGGTGACCTCAAGCATTTCTCCTGAGGAGGGTTTTTTTCCAATGAAGACATGCAATTGGACTTTCCACAGGAGGATGGTGTCACTGGCTCCTGTATCCTCAGGCAATCTGGATACGGGGCCTTCTTTCCTGACTACAGGAATGTGGGAAGGATGCGCTACGGTACTGTCAGTCTCTAGCAAGGAATGACTGTATTTTTTCTGGGGTTGGGTTAAGATGCAGGAGGGGGACAAATTGTATCTCTACTTTGAGAGATGCAAACGGTGCAAAGAGGAGCTTTTGTTGTTTTTCTTGGGCAAGCAACTCCTATGTTACTTACCTTCCTTATGAGCCTCTAGGAAGCGTTAAGGTAAGAAAGAGTGTCATTATTCAGAGAGAACCAATGTTCTCCTGAGCCCTTCTGTTTTGTCTCATATTTAGTGAGTAGTCTTGTGGAGACATATGGTTGTTAATAAGTTTAGTAGGGGAATAAAAGGAAACAACTAAACAAGTTGACTTGTTTAGGCATCTGGCAAAACAAAGTCATCAATATGACATCTAGAAACTATTTATGAAACAATGCCAAACAGCCACTTTTACTAGAAAAAGCCAATGAAAATAAACCTACAATCTCAGCAGGACAATGACAAGCTGTGTGCTATAGAAGGTGTGTTTTTGTCCACTTGAATTTGATAAAATTAAAGTCATCCAACATCTGAGACATTTGTGAAACATGGCTGTGCTACACACTCTTTCTTTGCTTGTACCCATTGTGTTTCCTTTCCTCCTCCCCTCATAATCTACCTCGACTGGCTACTGGGACAATAGCCCGCCTGTGATTTGATGCAGTTGTGTCGTGCAGACTGCAGCACTGGCTTCAAGACTTTGTCTGTGCTCTGGCTACTGTTATACGCTGGCGGAGGTACTGAGCTTAATGCGGCAAGGCACATTGAGCTGCAATCACCTCCAACCAATAAAACTAAGTCTTATGCTCACTTCCAGCACTAGGCAGAGCAGTATCAGTAGGAAAACTAATCTTATACATGTTGAAAAACATTGCAGCAAAAATCCACCACAGACGAGTGAAATGAACAAAACTGTGACACCCTCAAATCGATAAACCAAAAATGGGAAAATGCTTGAATCAGAAAGGGTTTATAAAAAGA
Organism: Craterocephalus amniculus; assembly: GCA_036024015.1. NCBI lineage: Eukaryota > Metazoa > Chordata > Actinopteri > Atheriniformes > Atherinidae > Craterocephalus > Craterocephalus amniculus. The sequence continues at coordinate 14,898 of JAVQJG010200656.1, read as the reverse complement.
TAACACGTCATGTATTGTATGTTTTGTACAGCTGTTGTCCATAACTGACATCCTCATATCATTTTAGATATATGACATTTAGAAAGATCCAGCCTCCTGGAGTGTGAGCCCTGCAGCAGTTTACGTGTGGCTGCAGTGTTGTGGCTTGTTTCAGTAAACAAAACAGTAAAGGAACAGAAAGCAAGCATGTTCAAGCATGTCTGTCACTTAGAATACTGACTGCATCAACTTGTCTACCAGGTCAACACTGGTAGACCCTGGGTTAAATGCGGTTTGGCATTTACACTTGCTGTTTTATGTTATTTTTGCAGGTCTTCAACATGTCTATCTGCTTTCCGGTTAAAACAGCAGGAACTAGCCATTTGCTCCAGCCAGTGCCTATTGATAAGCCCATCTGTTCAAAGACATATTGATTTCAGAGCCTTGGCCTGGGACACATTCAGCCTCCAATCCTCCTTTAATGGTGTTTCTTCTTATGACATTTCAGTGCAGGCGAAGAATGATGAATAGGTAGAGGATAATGAAAACAGATAAACGTGAATGGAGAAAATGCTCTGAAGTGTCACAGCCAAAGTGTTTAATCCAAGCCATCTGAGGTCCAATGGTCCCCAGAGGTATTTGCTACAATATCCTGGAAAGGTCGAGGAAAAAATATTATGGAGTTATAAAATATTACAATATTAAAGCCAAGCTCAGATTACCAACAAAAGCATAATGATAAAAGAGAAGCTCTTAAATTGACATTTTTTGACGTGTTGTATGGTGTAAAAGCGGTCACATTGTGATTTTTAATAAAAAAATACTGCAATGACATTTCTGTAGTTCAGGGAGTTCTCACACTCCGATCATCCAGGGTCAATGGCTTGCAGGTTCTTAGATGCTCTCCCTGCTCCAACATACCTGATTCAGATGAAGTTGATCGAACAGATTGACGTCACGTTCTGCATAATGACCTGTTCCTTTCAGGCAGGTGGGTTGCAGCAGGAAAACATCTAAACCCAGCAGGACAGTGGTCTTTTTGAGAGTTTGAGCTGTAGCTGACTTGTGTTACAATTAAGTTTTTGTATTACAACTTATTTCTTCAAATATGGAAACAACATTTTTTCCCTTGAAACATGCAGAGATTTTGAGAACTGAAATTTGAATAATTTGAAAATGATTGGCCTTTTGTCTGTTGTTTTCCTTCCTGGTATTGAAGAGATCTTTTTTTTTTAAGGATTCTGAACTTTCTTTTCGTGTAAGTATGAAAATACTATCAAAAACAAAAAAATCTATTTGAAAAATAAAATTTGAAAAGGTTGTTCTCAGTTAAGACATTTTTTTATTTCAGGGCTTTGAAATTTCAGAGTTTGAATATGCAAATCATGCATTTTAAAGATCCACCAGTTTGGATGAATAAAACCCCTGTAAATCCTATTCCAAGTGTTCTTTTGTCTATTTTCGGGAAGAGGGGAGTAAATCCAACTGAAAACTCTTAATTTAAAACAAAAAACAAAACAAATCCTTCAACTGTTTTAGTTCAGAATTTTATTTCAGCTTAACCGTTTCATTAATTGTGCTTAAATTAGTTTATATGATCGAAACAAGGAGGAAAGGAATTATTGAGAAAGTAAACATAATTACTGCTGGTATGTTCACTTTTTAAAGTATCATACATTGTTGATTTCTGTCAGATTTTTTTTTCAAGGCCATTTTAAAAAGCAGATGTTAGATGAATAAATCTCCAAGGACGAAATGTTCTTTTGAGCTTTACAGGAGTATTTCATATCATTATCCTGAGCTTCCTTTTTCATCCTTTCCTCCCAACTAGAGCTAACAAAACCCACAAAAGAGTGGAACTAATGGTCTTGATGTCTATCATTCTGTTCCACAGACTGTCCCCTGTGGACAAAAACCTCTGGCCTTGACACCTTCTTTTATCTCAAACTTTGAGCTTTAAAACTGAGGATTTAAGGTGATTCTCATGGTCATTAGACACATAGCATTAATAGGTGAACGGGGAAAAGCTGGGAAGAGTAATGCTTGGAGCTTTCTTTGACCACAGCGCTCATCATGATTTTATGTTCGGTTTCAGAAATGTTTGTGTCAGCTAAGCTATTTTCATCATCTTACTGCATCTCATATGGCCACTATGATTACAGGAAAATGCTGTGACAAATGAGAGCTTATCCTGTGTGGTGGGCTGCACAAAATTAAATGATACTGCAATGAACATCCATCTCAATCCCCTGAGGACAAGACAAATGTTAATCTGATGCTAATCCAGCACTGAAGCTGCTCTAAATTCTCCGGCAGTGGAGAGTAAGTTGAGAGTGAAGTGATATTTGAGGAGAATGCGATGGGGAAGTCCATACAAAATCCAATCATACACTAGCTACTCACGCAAAGTACATAAATAATCCATCATCCATTTCAAACCATTGGTTTAGGTGTGTGATAAATCACAAGTTCTAATGATTTCCGATGTAAAGACAAATGCTTTGTTGCGGCATGTTAACGTGGAAAAACCACCGGAGAGCCATGAGCAGAGAACAAATGATGGAATTATTCGTTGTTGCTAATCTACAGTGTCTTGCATGCAAAAGGGATGACGGGGGGAATGGCATGAGTGGTGGACGTACCCATCGATCCGGGCCTCGTGCCTATAATGCGAAGGATGGAGATTTTGTACAGAAGATAGGAGATAGAGATGGGAGAGTTACACATCTGTAGCAGCAATGCGAAGGAGAAGGAAGCATACTTGCGAGTTGACAACTAACGAAACGTCAGGAGCACAGAATACACTGATGAACGAGAACTAACTACTAAAAAATGCAACCGCAAGGTATTGATTACATGTTCAGATTTCCTCCACTCTTTATTTTTTTCTTGGCGGTAAAGAAATCCAAGATCACTCTCAGCTGGATGTCTTAAATATTGGATTTTTGTTTCTGAAATGAAAATATCTGGCTCAAGTGACTAACTAGTGCAGCCTTAATGTTATTCAAAGGGCAAAAAAGTACATGCAGTAGATGTGGAAAGCTGCAGTGTTGTTAGGCCACCCCCTTCATCCTCATCCTTATTCATAGTGGCCTTGGCCTCTTTGAAATCCAGGCTTCTGTAGGGGGTCTGTTGTAACCATTAATCTCTTTGCAGTGACTGAACATGTTAAGTATCATCAACTTAGCCGTCAGTGTTCATTATAACTGCCTGTTTGGAGTCGTAGAAAAGTGGGGCATACATCCCATGACTTAGGGATGGCTTAAATGAGTTAGTGTGTGGATTGTCAGTGTGTTTTATATCTGTATGTGTGCAGGTTTTATGTTTTCCATAACTCACCCCTTCACTGTTCTGTCCACTCTTAGCCAACATCTCCTGCAGGGCCCTCACTGACAGCGACTGCTCCAGCATGAAGGTACAGATGCACAGGTCCGGAGGCACATACTGCAACAACAGTTAGTCTCCAGTTAAAAAACATAAAATGACTTAACGATCTCATTAAGGAGTTTCTTTGGGGCACTTTTATGTATAATTTTCCATGTTTCCCTAAGATCTCTGTTTTGTAGTTTTTATCTTCCCTGGGGATAAAAAAAATAAGAATTTTTAAAAAAAGCCTCACTCAAAGTTAGATGTTAGATTTGTCCAGCTAGAGGGATGCTTGACTGTTACTGGTTGTCATGTTGTCAGGCAGCTTGTGACTGTTTTTGTCAATCGCTGTAGGTCATGTGAAATTTCCTTCTCTGCTTAGCCTTATCTCTATAAACAGATATCCTCATATGAAAATATGGATTCTGTTGGCAAGGGGCAAAGCTTTGGTTCTGGAAACCAATCATTTCTATTTGCAGCTCAAATGATTATACAAACTGTGCTAGTAATAGTAAAGTAACACTAAAGATTAGAACAAAATAGCCTGAATAGAGACTTGAGACCATTAGCTACCTTATGATGATAAAGGAGCTTATAAAAACTTATTGGCATTCAAACAATGACTGTTAGAACAGGAAGTCTTGGCCTGGATATTCGGCATTTATTATTCATAAATCAGCTAGCCATACCTACAGACTGCATAAAAAGCCAGTGTTCTGTCTTTATGTTTGTTTTTTAAAGTGATAAGCTTATTTAGTCGCTGTCATTCTATTCCTCTCAAGTTTGCTGAACGGTTGTTGAAAGAATACGGCGTAATACATTAGCAAAGACACAAAAAACAACAAACCATCAGAAACAAACCCAGCCACAAAATGTGCATGTATCCATCACAATTTGCTGCCACGGCTAAACATTTTCATAAACAAGAAGAGAAATGCAGCCTGTTCTACAGGGATATCAGTGCTGACTACAGCATTCTTCCACAAATCAAACAAAGTTTGTCTTAGTAAGGTGGACAGAAATCATTAAAAGGTTTAAATTACGCACCCTCTGGTCAATCTGTGTCAAATATGGAAGAGTTGCCAAATTGTGCTTCAAAACAGGGCACCAAACAGGACAAGCAATTCGCTGACAGAATGAGGAACCCAACAGTGGGGATGTAGTGGCCACAAGATAAATGATAGCAACCTGAACACCCTGGCAGCCTCCTTTCCAAGTAGCTCAACCTCTCCATAAGTGGATCACTCACACAGGTGAATTTAACCTCATTTTAAAAACTTCAGATACAGTCCACTTTCAGATTAAAGTTAGTGGATTTTTATCTAAAGCACATCCACTTGTGTTAAAATAACTCCAGTGTCAGTGGATAAAGAATGTTCCAGGCAAACACAGCTTATAGAGGCACATGCCCATTATGACAGCACCAGAGACCAGGTGATTCATTTTAATAACAACTTTAATATTTCTCTTCATGACTGAAAAACGACAATAATTTTATTTTAATTAGAAATACCTCATGGTCTTATTTTGTCCCTGTGTCTAAACAATGTTACTATAGGTTGTGTTTTGGTTTTATTGTTTTTTAGGGGTCTAATGCTGCAATACTTTGTACATTATAGCAAACATTCTCATACTTAGTGACAGTTTCATCTAAATTACCCAAGAAATAAACAAGTCTAGTCAGACTGTTCTGACAAGTTGCACAGACATCCTTTCATTTTGTGAAGTATGATCTTGTTATGGCAGTTTGCATGAGATGCCTCCTGCCTTGCCTTGTTTCTTGCAGTCACTCTAGAGAAATCAAATAAAGGGTCTGCAATCCAGCAATCAGGCCTTTCCCTCATCTCTGACTAACAGCTGGCCTCTGCCCTCTTCAGTCATTGTACTGTAACAGTTTGTGGGGAAGGAACTGCCTTCGGAGACCAGGGCAGTGAAATTTATGTCTAAGGGAGCTCATGCCCTGGCTCCTGGAGCAGAGCATTAAGACAGCTTTACAGCAGCCCGGCCGTGCCAAGACGTTTGGTTTATGACCAATCGTGTGATGAGTTAAAGAGTGTAGTGGCATGATGGGCAAGAATAGATCGCATCTTTACCTCAGTCTTCAGAGAGGTTAAAAAGAGTTCAAATTAATCGCCTTGCAAAGGCAACTTCACGCTGAACTTGCAGATATCCATTGGACAAACAAGTCTAGATTTCCATATTACACACACACACAACAAAGACACCAGCAGCACTGCCATAATGGTTGGTGGGCATCTCTCCAGTGGTCATAATATTGAATCTCTGACAGGCGAGAGCTCTGGTTGTTTATCAAAATCAAGCAGCTTTTCACGGGCTGATTGATGTTGCTATTTAAACTGTGTGCACTTTAAATCAACCTCATTCTGCCGGTTGGTCCTGCACCCCATTACTAGACTTGTTCACCAAAGAAAGAAGGTATGCTATTGAGTCTTCTACTGGGTTCTTTCACAACTCTGTTATTGCTCCTGTAGGTGGGGTGATGCCTTTTCATTAAAACAGCTGGCAATTAAGACAAAGCACCTGATGGAGAAAATATCCATCATACCTGTCAGGTGTAATTACCATCTAATACTGGTGAAAGCCCAACCTCCCCCTTCCAACATACACAAACTCTCAAGAGTGCATACAAAAATCCAGCAGTGCATGGGTCTTTGCTCACATGTAAATTCTATTTAGCATTGTTTGCTCTTCCTTTATCCTCGGCCTTCTCATCTCCTCTCTCCCCGAGCAACATCCGTGTCTCTCTAATGTTTACACACACTGCATAAGCCTGCTTGAGGGGGGTTAAGTCTTAGACAATACCAATGGTCTACAACTAAATGGCAATCGATGGTGAAGAAGTCTATAAAGCCTAGTTTCATTTGCTGCTGTGCTAAAGTGAAACATTCCCACATGAGCAGCAGAGCAACAGTGGTCAGTGAAAGGTGAGTGTGTTGCCACAATTTCCCCAACAGTCAATCATCATTTAGATATCTCTGACAAACAAGTGGAGTATCAGGTTGAGGATGTCCTCTCTAATATGGATTTTTCAAAACAAATAAGCATTAAGTGGGAATCCGCTGATTAGAAAGGAAAGAAATTCAATTTTACACTTTCAAACTTGGTGAAATTTGTTGCTAAAACTAGCAAACACGCATGCAACCAGACTAAAGCAGTAAGCACATACAGCTGCTGTAAAAACACTTGGGTTTATAAAAACAATCCATCAAGCACATCCGGGGGCATAATTTCAGGGTATTATCATCCGATGGCAGGCCTACAGAGATGTGACGCTGCTAAACACTTTTTAGATATGCTCATCAAGGAAACTGTAGTGGATGTTCTCACTATGAAGAAGCAGGGAGCTGCTAAATGAGCATCTAAGCTCAGCTCTGTTTGCTAGAGCTAAATGAGAGCCAACTAAACTCTTTCATCTGGATGAATGCGTCTTTTCATGCCATCTACTTTTCTACAAACTGCTTCATGTGGCATTTGTTGATTACATTAGAGCCTGACGAGGTGCATACAAGCCCAAAGTAGATTTTATAACTGTTAAAAACTGAATGAAATAGTGTTTGAGGTAGACTTTTGAACATACAGGCAAGCAACGATGCTCCAAGCCACTAATAGCTCGCATCTCTGTGTTCCACTGAATGTTGTGCTAGATCTGAGAGAATCAACCGCTGCAACGTTGGAGAGAGACTGCATACCTTTGCTTCAGATGTGGGCTCCAGGTAGCACAGTCGATTGCCCAGCCCTTCAGCAGCCAGGCAGAACTTGCGATTCTCCTTCTGGATGCAGGCCACACACTGTAGCACCACTTCATCATCCTGTCAAGACAAAACTGACTTCAGTCTGTGTGTCTGTGCCAGCGAGATTGGAGACATGGAGTTTTTGTGCATGTTTCCGGAGAGAAACATGCACAAAAACTCATGATGAGGTCACACATCCCCATGATGAGGTTGCTTACATTACAGGATTCTTTTTACAGATAAAAGAAAATGGCAAACAACAGAAACTATTGACCCATCCCAAAGCACTGAAGGATGGTTCATTGAATTAAAAGTAAACGAGCAAACAAACCAGAATATACTAGGAACTTAACAAGTGATAACAAAACCGCGTAGTTTTACAATGAGGAAAAATTAGGGACAAATGTGGAGGAGGCATGCAGAGACATATTTCTGTGAGATCAGGTTGGAAAAGCTGAATGCTAACTGTGTTGTAATATGTTTTCTTTTTTTTTTGGTTTTCTCTGTAGAGTTGTGGTTTTATAATGAAAGTATTATGATAACTTCAACAGTGATTCAGCTGCTGTTGGAAAATTTAATGGTTACATTGCATTCATTTATTTTGAATAAGCTTTGTACCATTCAATATTGTGTTCAAGCCTACCCTTTAAAACTGGTTGTGCTTATGACTTGATGTACAGCTGTTGTATTCTCAGTAGCTTTGTAAGAAAAAGAAAAGATCCATCTCTTCTTTTTTCTTGTGCATAACACAGTTCAAAGTGTTACCTGTCTTATCAAAACATACTCAGCTGGCCTTTTTGTTCAAACTATCAATCACAGGAAGTGACCTCTTGTTAAATCCACTAACCTAACTTGTCACTCGACATTTCTGGTGACCTTCAGCAACAAATTCACATGTCTGTGTTTTGAGTAGGGCTCAGATGGAGAGTTGTCTTTATGACTGTGGTGATGATACATCCCACAACAATACGAAGCCCAAGAGCAGATAAACTTGCTGTTCTAATGGTGGGAATTGTGTTTTGAAGGGCACTGTGATATCACTGTGAAGTTTTTCTAGATGATACATTTAATACAGCAACACAATTGTGTATCACTGAGAAGGGAACAAACGACAGTGGCATATAGTGACATGTCCTAACTGGAAATATTGCATGAAAGCGGGTTTTGAAGAAGTTATTGCACTAATGGTTTGCTGTTTCTCTGTGCAACTTGTGCAGTGCCTTGAGGACTGACATTCAATGTGTACGGCATCCAGCCAGTAAATTTCCCATTGGGTTCAGATGGTCTTGCCAAAGAACTGCTGTTCAAAATTAGCCAGATGCCTCACACTGGCAGATTTACAGAAATGTGGATTATCCTGTGTTTTCATTATAAAGAGATTTTAAATAGAATATTCTTGAATGAGACTGCGAGCTGAATGGTGAAAATTTTCTAAACTGGATACTATATTTAAATAGAAAACTGAACATTAAACATGCTTCTACTCCCATACAACTTATCCATTTTCCTTCCCTTGTTTGTTTTTTCCTTTAAGTTTGCAAGGGCGAATGAGGGGGATGTGCTTTTTCCCCACTAAATGCGATCATACAACCCTGACTATATCTATAGCTCATCCGTTTTAGTGCAATAAATCTCTTTTGGGCTGTATAATAGAGGTTTGGAAATTTGTCTGGCTCATTTTATGCATACAATTGTTCAGTTGAATCCATATTATTCTAAATGTAAAAGTGGGTGTCTTCTATACTGCATGGTGATTTGTGAGATTGTGTGCACATATGCATTCACGTGTTTTTGTTTTATGTGATGATATAAAGCAGGTATTGGTACAGTTAAACAGGTGTGTTTGACAAGGCCTGTTCAGTCCTCGTGGATCAGAGCCACCCCTCGGCTCGTGAGTTCCTGCTGCTTCTGTCAGGGTGCAGGAACATCCTGCCATAATGCAGGACTCAGATTCTCCCGGCTGCCATTGATCTGCTGAACAAGTATTTCCTGTTTTTATGTTTTCATCATTGTCCTTTGCTATTTATTATTTTGAAGTAACCATTGATTTAAACTATGTTATCCATAAGTGGGTTCATGCAACAAAACAAAAAATGTCATAAGGAAAAAGGATTTATTATGAAGACTATAATCCTTTTTTTAATTAATTAAAGCCATGAGGTCTGTTTTTATTTCTGTCTTTGTATTAGTTACATACAAATCTGTGCAATGTCATTTCTTTAAATTTTTCCATCCAAGGGTCGAGACTTCCTTGTAATCTTTGAAAAACTGCAATGCTTTTCAGGCTTTCTGGGATCTTTTAAAGTTTTTCTTCAGCCTTCTTTGGTTGCTTTTTCATTTATCTTTTAATCCAGTCCTTATACCTGACCATTTCCAGAGGAATATGTTCACTGAATAAGTCTCTTAACTTTGAATGAACCATTATTGAATCAGTGTGAACTCATCTTGACTAAGAACACGGCAAAATTCTAGCAACATCCAAAGAAGAGCCTTTTAACCTCCAGGCAATATATATATAAAAAATGAGAGTAGGCTCAAGATTTTCACACAGTGCTGTACATTGTGAAGGATGGGCATATTTTAAGGAGTGAAGTCTTACATTCTTTTGGGAGCTTCAACACAAACATCTGATTGCCCCTGCTGTGTAAATATGCTGATAGTGTTTATACTGTAGTGTTGGCCTTGTAAATGCTGAAATGGGCAGAGTTACTCTTCACGACAGCAGAGCTAGAAGAAATTTGCTGATATTAGCTGCTGTGGGACATTGAGGGGCGGGAGCTTCTGCACAATTGCCAGCTCCATAATTTAATATGAGGGGGATTGTGCCGAGAACAGAGTGCAGCAGTAGTAACAGTAAAGCCCTCCATTACAGATCATGATAATTTGCAATGGAGATAAGGCAATAAGGAAGGCACACATCATGTTTGGGTGTATTGCAAATTCTTTTTGAAGTTTGCACCTGTGGAAGCACACCATGAAAATCTATGACAAACATCCATCGCTTCACATCCATATGTCACCTATTTATTTTTGTGTTGATGCATATGTGTGCAAGAATTGTAACTCAAAGAGAGATTGTGATTCAGAGCGCATCGGAAGCCTCTCTCTGCAAAGGATTTCATTTTCAAGTCTGTGGTTCTATTCCTCATCTTTTTACCATTGCTGTGGTTTGGCTTCAATCTAAATGAGCCGATAACGGCCTGAAAATGTTGCAGGAACATCTGGAAACGTCCAATAAGCAGACATGGGGTGATTTCACAATCACAACGGATCCATTATTTATATGACTAATTAAATATTCAACCAATAACAGTGACTTTCATTACCAAATTTGGGGGAGAATATTTAGATTGAGACAGACGGAAATTTCTCAAAATGATGTCAGATCCCAAACCCTTTGTGTATATGCATATACTGATACTAAAAAACTATCATTTTAATACTCACTAGGCTGAGTGTGCAGTGGGGAGCAGAAACACGAGCTAACTCTGACTGCTGGAATTGATGGTGCCATTTGTGACTGTTATAGGAAGGACTCTATATGATGATAACTGTCTCAGATCAATATGAAAATGTTATTAAACTCAGATGCAGATTGAAATGAATAGCTCTTTATGGCAACCCAACAGCTGGCTGGGTTAGGACGTGCCATCAGTCTCCTTTCCTGAGGTAGAAAGCAGAGGGCTTGACTGGGACACATCAGGACAGTATTGATCGAAGCATCGCATTCCTGCCTGTCTGAGAGCCAAGATGCACACACACACACACACACACACGCACACACATAGAATCATCTCTTTAATCAGAAAAGGCAACTCTCATGTCCTCGTCTCTGTCTAAGCCACATCTGGTCCTTTACAGCCGTCTCACTCCTGCCTCTCTCAGACCCTCTGTCACTTTGTCATTTATCTCCTGTTCTACCTGATTTCTACATAGGATGGAGGCAGGGAACTTATCAGTCATTCATAAAGAAGAGCACTAAGTGAATTTGTTAATCAGGAATGAATCAGAGGGCCAAGACTAAAAGTGATTTCTGTCTTTATTAATCTCCGTCTTAAGGTCTCTGTGTACTGTTTTTTGACACCAGGAACAAAAAAATCTGTTGTATGCACTCATTTCCACTGGGTATGCTGTGGCCAGGGCTATAAAAATGGGAACACTTGTTCTTCACAGAAAAACATGTTTACAGGCTGCAACATCTCACATGGAGGTTCTTAAACTGACAGAAACAAATCACTGACAAAAAGGGAAGAGACTGATTGATTTTACTGTCTGCAAGACAGCTGGCAGCTTACTCTCTGCCACTACTTGGGACTTACATTCCATCAAAATAAATAAGCTAACATAGTTATCTCAGAGAATCCTGATGATAGGAAACTGAGGTCCAATACTGCCTGCAGGATACAACGTAATGTTTCTCCTCAGAAAGGCACTTTGGAGCACTCTGCATCAGCTGAAAAGAAAACCATTTGCTTATTTAATTCTTGAATATTGTGGAGCTCACAGCTATAGCGCTCATCCAAAGAAACACAAAGCCCTAATGAGATATTTCAGTCTGGACTAAACCTGACAAACGGCTCACATCTTTACCATCCTGAAGTCCAGCCACAGAAATTAAGCAACAGGACTTGAGCTAATAATTGACACTGTTAAAGAAAATATAATTCACTCAGCTGTCTTTAAAACAAAGTGATAAGCGGGCTGAGCCTCCAAGGGCACCTTGGGATTGAATAGACTCAATCATAACGCTCCTTCTCACTCACACTCTATCATTCCTCGCTCTGTGTGAATACGTTTCTTTGTCATCTCCTGTGTATACGTGTGTGCATGTTCTACAATAGCGCAAGCTCCGCTGTGCTCTGGCGGGATTTGTGTGAGTAGTGCTATTGCATGTTGATGAGCAAATTCTGATGACGCCTCGTCTCATTCTCCCCATTTCAACTAATCACAGTCTCCTCGTGCGAATTGGAATCATGACATTGGTGAATGTGCTTCCATAGAGACAGTCAAAGCGTCCTTAATCCAGTTGCAGAGTCAATCACCGCTCTGAACCCAGCAACATTGTGGTGAAGTTGATGTGTACCTCAGGAGCTATACCACTTTTAATGACAATTTTTGCTGTAGTTCTATGGGGGTTTTTTTAAAGCCGCTTTTTCCATCTCCCAGTCCCTGCACATCCCAGTTTTCATCACCGCTGTGAACAGTTTTATATTGCAGCTCTACAGAAAACAAAGTGGTCCTCTGAAGTGTAAGAACAAGTAGAAACAATCTGAATGAGAGAGCTCTGGAGAGAAGTCAGAAATATTTTCAATCACCCTTTGGGTTGAAGGAAAGTCTGCAGTAATTCAGCAGGTAAAAAGCAGCAAGGTGTGTGGCATCAGTACATGGAATATTCTTACAGCATTATCAGGTGCAGCACAAGCCTGCAGTGCTTTTGAACTGGTGTTGCTTGTACATCCTGGAGGCACACAACAGCTACAGTTAAACTACAGTAAATGAAAATACCAAATCTGGTAAAGCCAAAAACAGGACTAAACAAGCTACAGGTAAAAGGGTGAAAGCCTTCCAGTGTTGTTAGTCAGCTGAGGATGTGATGCCATAAATTGCACCATTGTTTCAAGTTTTATTCAGATTTCCACATTATCGTTACACCACAACCTCTACACCACTGCCATCACCATACTTTATCTAACATGAGATATGTCAAAGGGAAACTAAGTAAACCTGTTTGATAATATTAGACTTAAGGAATGAAAAGTAACATTAAAACCATAGAACTACTTTTGCAGATGAAATCATCTGGCAAGTACAATGTGATAAATCAAGTATTTAAATTAAACTTAACTGCATCTACCCAGACTGCAGTGCAAACAACTGTGCACATGGGTGATAACCAATCTACTACAACAGGGAACGTAAATACATAAAAGGAGTTTATAAAGAAAAGTCAATTATACCATCAGTTAGGAGGAAATTGCCATTGCTAAGTATATCCCATCAAAGTAAAGACCTGTGGTGATAAAACCCAGACTGCTTTTCCTGCAGCTGCACCAGCTTTATGCTCTTTACCTCACTCTTGGAGGTCAGATTTATTCTGTCCTCTTTAGTTTGATCCTGTGCCAAAGAATCTGGTGAATCAACAGCAAAGCTGATCCTAAGATGGCACCAAGCAGCCCCATGAGAGGAGCTTGGATGGAAAAGGTGAGTAGGGGAAAGGAAAGAAAAGCAAACTGCAGCAACAGTTCTCGTTTACTTATGTCCCAATATGATATTATTTTGCAGTCTAGTGGGTAATAAGTTTCCATCATCACCTGGGGCCTGCTACCGGTGAATGCTGTTTAGTCTAGCTCAAACACTGAGGGGTTTTTCCGGACAGAATGAAACCGCTGGCTGGGCACTGCAGAACAAAACGCAGCTGGACAGCAAGTTTACTGGCTACAAGTACTCTGGATGTGAGTAGAAAAAGAAACCAGCACAAAAACCAAACATCTTTTGAAATGTACAATCTGGTGCTTAAAATGTAAAAGTGTGGACTGAGAATGTTTCTGATGGAAGAAATGGAAGGAAATGGAAGGAAAAGGCAATCAAATTCTACATAAAACACAACAGAGACTAGTAGTAACAGGCACCATCACAGTATAGAATAGTAATGTTTTCAGATGTTAATTTCTCATCATTAGTGTTTCTAATATATTCTTTTTCAGAGGCACTATAAATAGCCTCAGCTGTGCATCATGGCCATGTGTAATTGCTCTGGGAAGATCGAGCTAATGAGACTTTTAAAAAGAGAGCAAGTGTTTCGTGATCATTCTGATATCCTGCCACAGGACTCTTAAAGCTGGTTAAGAAAACAGGAGCCATACTATGCACCATCTGCACATCTGGATCTACCTCCTGATCATTTCCACCAAGACTATATTACACAGGCTCTGCAATCATCTGCTACAGATAAAGTAGGGAATACCTCTCCTCCCACAGCTCTGATCATGTCCTTGAGTGAACTGATGAGCCTTTTTGCTTCTAGATTCTTATTCAACTTTTTTTTTTCTTTTTTACTTCAACCATTCAGCAATTTGCACATTTGTTGCAATGCTGTGCTTCTTCTCCATTGTTGTTTTTTTCTATTATGCCTATTTAGGTGTGGTTTAAATGTTGTTTTTATGTGCAAATGACAGATTAAGAAAATGTTAATAATCGTTCATAACAAAAAATGGAAGTGGGGATTTTACTTTGACTGAGATTTATAAAAGAGAGCCATGAATATGCACAGCTTTGTAAACACTTCTGCAATAGTATGCAAACACAGTTTTAGTCAGAAAACTACACACAGATTTATGCATCTGCCCAATAGCGTTTCCCTGTTCCATTGCAATACATCTCCAGCAATAACATGGGGAACGCCTAGGAGTGAACTGCACCCTAGGATGAGACACTTTAAAAAGCAATGCATTTGTTGGTCAATTTTCTATTCTTGTCCATTAGGATCAAATCAGACTTTCTCTCATAATTTCGTTTTCATCAGCACCTCTGTTTAATGAAAATCCAAACCTAAAGAAACATTGCATGAACAGTTATTTGCATTAAAGTTGCAGGTATCTTTCATTTAAGATTATTTAATCTGAAACACATTTATCTTCATGGCGGAAAGGTGGCGGCCCCCTCCCTGGGCCGCCACCGTATCGTGGTGGAGGGGTTTGCGTGCTCCCTGCTTCGGCAGGGAGCCGGACAAAGGGCGGCCCGAAGACCCCAAAATGGAGAGACATCAAGGACTTGTGTTTCCCTCGCCCGGACGCGGGTTACC
>JAVQJG010200651.1:0-16621 GCA_036024015.1 Craterocephalus amniculus | reverse complement strand
CTTACGTCTTCAGCTCAGTATATCAATAACAAAGCGAACTCGTCTTGTTACTTAGTATTTTCTTCTCCACTATGGATGCAAGCCAGGCAGTCATATTTTACGTTTTGGCCGTTTTAAATCACTCCACACTTTGCGCTCGCAATCGCCACGTTTGTTTACAGTGAAGCTAACAGTGTTGCTAATGCTAAACCTGCCGGTAGGGTCGGGTGTTGCTTTGATCAGTTCCGCTTGTAGCCCACATGTCACGTCCGGCACGGCTCGGATTGCGTTCACAAGCCATCCATCCGTGCTCGAGCACCGGTGGCCCGGTTTCTGGACTACCTCCCAATCTGGGCCACCCGTGCAGCGCCCGGGCCCGGCCTGTTTGCATTCACATGGACAAAATTTGTGGTCAAACGTGCTTGGACACGGGCCCGAGCACGCCATGTGAAAAGGCCCTTATTGTTTAAAGGGACACTGTGTAACTTTTCACCAAAATATTATTCTGGTGTGCGTAATGACGGATGATTTTGGGGGTTGATACACAGTGTTTGATGTATGTGGGACTGCGATGGAGCTGCCCTCTTCAGAAAATAGGCACTGTAATTTTGCAGGAGTGGATCCGTCTCTAATGGGATCATGTGACCTGAAGCACTTTTGCTTTACGCTCTAAAAAACACAGGGCTTTGTGTTCCTTTTTCCTCATGGCAGAACGAAGCAAAACGTTTAGCCATGAGTGTTTGGGAGTCTAATGAGGCCAGAAAGAGAGACTGTTTAATTTTGGGATAGTGCATGTGGTCTGTGGGAAGTGAAAGGTTTAGCGCCCCTGGTGGCCAAAAGTTACACAGTATCCTTTAAAGTTCATATCTTGAAATCAGGTGGTGTAATTTGGCTTTCACTACTAGCTTCAACTGAAACAACTGACAATGAGTAACGTTATAGATCATTGTTTTTATGTATTATTCATGTGCAGCATCTACTTACCATCTGAAATCAGGCTCTACATGAACCTTTCTGATCACCAGTCAGTGTGGCTAGTTTCTTAAAGTTTAGTTAGCCAAATACATTTAATTTAACCTCTTAAAACACAATTTTAGCCTTTGCATGCACACACACAAACACAGACACACACCTTCGCTCCCCATCTTGTTCTGCTTCCTGCTTTTGACAGCATACGTTTTATTGTATGAACTGATCTCATTTTATGTTTTAAAATAGTAGTAAATTTAATTCAATACAGATTCAATTCATCCTGGAAGTTTAACCACAGACAGGGGCTGCAAATCAACCCGCCAAGAAACCTGTTTTTATTTACTTTATATGATTTAGAAAGCAATGCCCCTTCCTTTTAAATGTATGTGTAAATAAATTTGACAACAGACGATGTCAGAGTGGTTGTTTTGGAACCCTCATATGGGCTGTCGGTACTAAAATGTCTCTCATTTTGTTCTGTTTCACGTTATCAGAGTTTATCTTTGAAGATATAATGTACATAGATTGCTCTATTATATGAAAAGGTTTAGAGTTGCAGCTGCATCATTCTGTCCAAAGGGATATTCATCCTCATGTGTTTGGTTTTTTACGGGTTAATTACGATAAATTGATTTTGAAAAAAAATTGATTATGTTCAAAAACATTTTGCATTTAATCACTTTCAATTGTAAGCAACATGTGACGTTTGTTAGTGCACAATGTTTGCCACACCGACGTCCGACCTTGAAAAATGTATTTTAGCCAATTTAGCAACTTAAACACAATATTTACCGAGTTTTCAGACCATCTAGCGACCAGTACTTTAACTTAAGGTCTGTTCAGTTTTGGCCAGGGACATTTTTTAAATTTTTTTTCTCAACTGTTTTGTATTTAAACAATCAAATCTATTTTTACAGACATAACTAGAGCTCCACTTTAATTATTAATGTCTTTTATTTGATTTAGACGTCGACTAGAATCCATTTAATTAAAAGAAAGTTGCTTCTTGACACAACTATTGTTATGTGATTAGAATGTTATTTATCAACATTAATCAGTCACAAAGACTCAAATTGTTCAGATTATATTTTTCAGTAGAGTCCCACCACTATTATATATATATACATTTTAACAATTCTGTCTTTAAAATGACTAAAAAAACATGCTCAAATACAACTTGTGGATGCAGAAATGTACCCATTTTATTATGCAAATGCAATGTTCAACCACATGCCATAAACGAA
Source organism: Craterocephalus amniculus (assembly GCA_036024015.1). Lineage (NCBI taxonomy): Eukaryota > Metazoa > Chordata > Actinopteri > Atheriniformes > Atherinidae > Craterocephalus > Craterocephalus amniculus. The sequence goes on along the minus strand of JAVQJG010200651.1, from coordinate 14,426 downwards.
TTGGTACAGATTTCAAATAGTTAAATTATTTTTATTGATATTGATTTATTGTTGTTTGAAAATGCCAAACAGCAAAAACTTAAGTCTCTTAACGTTCTCTTTTCTACATGTCTTGACAGTCTTGTCTTCAGGCTGTGAATGTGGAAAGTGAAGGGTGATTTGGGGAAATTCCATGATGTTCCATTGTCCACCCTACAATAACTAGTCCTGAGAATAAAATTTTATTTTATTTCGTCTTTTTTTTGGGTAGATGTGTCAGTTCTTCACTTCTTGGTAAAACACTAGCGATGCTCAAACCAAAAGTCATTTTATTTCAAACATCCTGTTTTTGTTTTGTCTCATCTTTTCTTTCATCCTCAACCTTCTCCTCTACCTCCCTTCTTTACTTGTAAACAGCCTGATTCTCCACACTCTCCAATTACAGAGACATTTATGTGTATGCAACCCATGGATGTATAATCTGTCATTGAATATTGTTCATGGGAAACGTAGTGATTGCATCTCTGTGACAAATGACCCAAAATGATTTAATTCATTTATCATTTGCCAAACTGGGCAGTAGGTTTTTATTTATACCTGCCAAAATGAATTTGGCAAGTTTGTGGGTGTTAATTTGGAGCCCCACCTCCATGAACAACCTGTAAACAGTTCTGCAGATGTGCGGACACCTGCTTTTGCTTTCAGTGGCATCTTGAACTGTCGGTGCCTCTTGCTTTAGTTTTTTTACCTGTTGTTGCTTTTTGCTCTGACTCTGACAGAGCTCAGTACAGATCAGTGTCAGAGTGGCTTTTAATAATGTATTTATCACAGCTGCCACACATTTTTTGTGTTTCTTCGAAGCGTTGTGTGCATGTCTTCTGACATGAACCCTATGCACTGGCAACCGGCAGTACTATATGAGTTACTGGGAGGGGGCAGAATAGGGATTTTTTTCTTTTACATTGTTATCAATGACTTCCAGGAGTGTGCAACACAGAGTTCAGATGTAAATCCCGTGATCTGATGGCAGGTTCAGACACCAGTTTACACCATTAATGTGCCACAATGAAGTTGTTTCCAACTGCCCAACACGCCATAAACAATCACACTCCAACACTTGCTTGATTTCTTCCTCTTTACTCTTCTTCTGATTTTTTCCTTCCAGTTCTTCTTCTCCTTCTCTGCTTTGTTTCTGCTCAGCACTATCCCGTGATGACTTTCTTATGGTATTTCTCTGTTTACTGCGCCAAGCGACCGAGGGCTGAGCTCCCTGAATACGGACCAAATCACACATGTAACGAACTCAGGAGATATAAACTGCCTGTGTGCATATCCATCTTCTGCGTTGAGCATAATAGCTACTACTCAATGGCTTCTCACACTAAAATCAAATACAGCCGCCTCACCTCACTCTTTTTTTCTGCTAATAATTTAATGGATTTTTTAAGCCTTTTTTTCACAAGTACCTACTCAGTTCAGGTCATTTTCCATAACAATTGAACCGCACCTCTCAGCTCTAGTGGTTGAGTGGTTACCCTCTGAGCAGAGGCTGCAATGTCTCAATGCGGCTGCCCAGGTTCAAATCTCAGCCTCAGGCCCTTTTCTACATGCCTCCACCTTTCCTGTTGAGATAGTGTGAAATAAAGGCCACTAGAGTCTAAAAATCTTTAGAAAAATAAACACTGCAGTGTGGGTGGGGTTGTTAGAGCACAGTAAAGTGAAAGTGCTGTGATTTCTTTTGTACGCCATATAACACAACAGTGGAGGACATCAGGGTGATGGTGCCCCTGCTGCCCGGTCTATGGCTTTTTGTCAAACTCTAGGTAAAAGAAGTGAGCCAGAGAAGGATGCAGGATGCCAGAAGAATCACTGGGAAGGTCAGGAGTGTGAATTGTGAAGCAATTCTCTCTATGACTCTTCCAGTCGAACTGAGAAGGTACTAGTGATGGCTCCATACCACTTTTTCACATACGATACAGATTCCGACACTGCGGCCTCAAGGATTAACCAATATTTTTTGTCAACCTAAAAGTTGCTACAATGCATAGATGTAATTTCCTTGAACCTAGCCTGTAAAATCATCACGTTTACTGTACAAAAGCTGTTCAGGTCACCTAAAAGAAGACGGAAAATATGGTAAGTGAAGTCATTCTTAACTGCTTTGGCTTTATTTAAAAGTTAAAACTTAGCATTTGTAAACACAACAGACCCACCGTTCAAATGTTTGAAATAAAAGTGCAGTTTGTGAAAATATCTAAATGACATAAAAAAAATCCCAGTTTATAAACAGAAAAGTGCCATACATTAGTCACATAGCTGCAATAAAGAATTTAAACTTACAATTGCATCTCTACTAAAATAATGCGGGCAGTAAAACTGCATGTCACGCAAAGTGAAGATCAGGATATATGAGACGGTTTGGGCTTATAGTTCGGATCGGACGGGTTCTACTAAAAAAATTCCCATACCCGATCCAGTAATGTTGGCCTGGATCGGACTCGATACCACAGTGGATCGGATTGGACCATCCCTAGAAAGTACCAGTGGAAAAGGGTCACAAAGAGTGAGGTGTTGGGAGCAATGTGGGTCTGTAAGCAGAAGAATCTTCATATGCAGATAAAATGAAACAGGAATAACATTTATGTCTAACATTAGATACATCAGTAAGAAAGAACAGTAGGGGAATAAATCAGAACCGAACACAAGGATACAAGGCTGATATGGTTTAGAGACTGGGTGTGCCACTGCAGTGAAAACCTGGAAGAAGCAATTATCCACAGAATATAACAAATCTAAGAGAACTCTGCCTCTCTGCCATGCAGACGCTGAAATAAGAAGCCATTGAAAGGTAAACTCATTTTCTTCAGACATGATCCGTCTTGTGAGGCTCGACAGACATGAAAAAATGAAAAGATGAAAACTGGGAGTGAATCAATCCTTTGTGGGCTCGCAGCATCGGCGTCTCCGCTGGAAGCAGAATGTAGGTCAGCTCCTCCTATGTTTTCTTCAACACGACCCCACCCCACCCTTCCACCAAGTGGCGGAGCCTCGAATGAACCCAGGGTACAGCTGAAATGAAGACATGGGGAAAAAGTGAGGGCCGCTGATCAGTAGCTAGAAAAACTCCAGCAAAGAGCGCACCACAATCCTGACTCTCCCTCCCTACATGGCTCTGTTTCTTGGCGAGCACCCCTCTACCTCCTTTTTTCTCCTCTTGGACTTCTGAGGAATTAGCTTCCAAGCTCCAAGAATTCGAGCCATATACAGCAGACTGTGAGCTCCCACACCAGCAGACTAAACTGTAGTCACGTGCCCGTGTGATTCTGCCTTGGCAGCCAACTGCAGGAATGTCACATCTGCGGCGACCCCTCTTAAGTCTGACCGTTATACAGCCAGCTCAGTGTTAATGCTGTACCAGCAGTCATGACAGAAACAGGGACACCTTTTAAGGAAAAAAAAGGTGATATCTGATCTGTACCGGGTTGGGGTGGATTTACAAAGAAAAGGAGAGAATGATGGGGTGATTTTTGCTTCCCATGTGGCAGGAATGTGAGCACAGACTCACATCAAGGCCTCTTGGCAGCAGCTGACTGCACGGCTGTTGACGGGTGACTACAGCCTTCTGTTATTCCGTTGGTCGGGGCATTGTGTCACACACTGGGAAAGTCACACTGTGCATCACTTCACAACCAGACGCAGCCACTAGATGGATGGCAGACAGGTGATATCATAGTTTAAGGTTTAGCAGTATGAAAATATTTAGAGGAAGGGAAATGTTTTAAAGATAAACTGATGAATAACTTTAGGGAATACAGAGAGAGGCCCTATTTTAGGGAGTTTAAAGCAGAATGTCTGTGTCTAAGTTGAGTCTAAAAACTAGTCAGAGAAAATGCAAGTAAAATACAAGTGCACTTTACAAGTTTTTAAATCAGAAAATGCCTGTATTATTTACATATCTATTAATACAAGTCAGAAAAAACATACGAGAATTTGACATGTTTGCGATGGAAGTAAGTATGAGGAAATATTTTGTGGGGCTGGACGATGAACCAAAATGTCGACAGGATCAATACCAAGGCAAGATTGACATTTTTTCCTGCAAAGAACTTGGGGAGCATAAACCCAGAGACTGTGAATGAGAGCCAACCAGTAGGTTTTGTTTTTGTTTAGCTAATTTGCACTGTTCATATTACGTTGTCACACAATTGTGTGTGATAAACGTATCGGATTGATACTAAAAGACTAAAAGTTTTCAGTATCGCCCAGACCCAAGGTTTTGTACTTGAAAAACTGACTTGTATTTTCTGACCTAAATTTTCAGACGAATTAATCCATCCTTGTAGTTCTGAGTTACACCTGTACTTCTTGTTAGACTTTCATATACAAGTTGCAAGTTACAAAACTTGTACAGGTTCAAAAACTGGTGCTTAAAATAATAAAACTAATGTCACTATGATAGCTCCATACCGTATGGGCTCTGTAGTCATGGGCTCTGTTTTTACATGGTAAAGCACTTTTTGATTAATCATAATGTATGAAAAGGGCTATACAAATAAAGGTTGATTTGATGTGATTTAACTTAGTTTCTATTAGCATGTTTTAATACATGACATATCATCATGGTGTGAATCACACGGGGGTGTAATTTTGTAAATGACAGCAAAAAGCTATTTTTGTGAAACAGTTTACACAGGAAGGTAGATACCATGGAAGGGAAGCGGAGATAAAGGTCTGACTAGAAGTTCCCAGAGAGATAAAGAAAATATGATCTGAAAACAGAGACTAAACTGAATCCTGTGGTCGGTTTCACAATTCAGTCCTAAAAATACCTTTTGTATCAGACTGACAGCCCAGCGGCTTTTGCATAGAAAGGACAGATTAGACAAAACAATCAAATGCAAGAACTTAAACAGATCATCTATGGAGTGTGTGACTCACTGAACTGTGGTTTGACTGCACATACAAGCCAACAACTGGAGCATTAAGTGTTTTTCTAGCACCTTATTCACTTGTGCAGCAATAACAATGTCATCTCCATTAACTCATATATAGCTGACATACATCTCTTGCTCACGTTGGCCGCCTTCTTTGCTCACGTTGTTATGAATCACATACACTCCCGCAGCTCCTGTATGGCACAGTGTAACCGATGCGTCTTCCTCCACACATAAAGCCGCTGAACCTACTTTCTTATCCAGCTCAATCTAGTTTGTCACAAAGCGGCAGGCAGCAAACCCCGGGTGAGTGAGACCTGAGAGCATCGAGAGATGATATTCCTGCTGGAAGGCTTTTTCTGGGATCAGGTGACCAAAAAGAAACAAAAAGGCTTAAGAGATCCGGAAGTCAAGGCAGTAAACAAAGATTACTGGAGCTGATCTGGAAGACAAACTTAGGGATCATTCATAAATTCACTGGTAGCAACACCAGTTCAACTGCTTTTCATCACAAACCAGCCAAAACACATCTGTTCATGTAGAAGGGGTGAAGACGGCTTACAGGAGTTCAAACTGAGCATCAGGATGAGAATTAACGGGGATTTCAGTGACTTTGGATGGTTGTTGGTCTGAGTATCTCTAGGGTTTACTGGGAATGGTCTGAAGAAGAGAAAATATCCAGTGAGCAGCAGTTGTCTGGGCCAGAATGTCTTGTTGGTGTCAGAGGTCAGAGGAGACTGGGCAGACTGGTTGGAGACGTTACAAAGGCAACCTCAGGTCTTAATGCTCACACCCAACTTTATTTTTTTGCCTCATCGTTCACATCATTATTTCAATATAACCTTCATCACACTTTACTGTGAACGATACGTGACAATGAAGCGACACACATGTGCAGAGGAAAACAGGACGTCACAGTGTATTGTCTTTACCGACATAAATATGGATGCTTCTCGTGTTTGAGCATCAGTTTGGATGTGCTTGCAACCCGACCCGATCATGTCTTGCATATTGCCTTCAGGCTGCTGCTTTAAAGCTTCCCTCACAAAACAAATCGTTACTCCATGTCCTTCATTCTCTTTTCTGTTAGGTTACTAAGGCTAACTTTTCACTTGTGTAGCTCATGCTGATGAGGTACCGACTTCTGTAAAGTCCATTTACAAAGACTTGTCCTTTCAAACATATCGCTTCCTTGTAGACTTCTGCTCCGGCCACATTCAGATATCAAGAAATGTCCCGGATTGGTCGATTGGCGAAACACAGTAGGATGTCTTCGTGTTGTGAAACTTGCCACCCCAAAAACCTCTTGTGTGTTCAGTCAATATGACATGCCGCAACATTTCCATTCGTAGGATGTGATCAAGCCGGTAAATGTCTACTACAGCTCTGAGGTAAAAGAGCGAAACGTTTTTCTGAATGCAAATGCTATAAAAGACAAAGTCCTCACTATGATCGCTGTTCAGAGCAAGTCTGAAAAGGGCTTAAGTTGGTGATTCTTGTGTAGCTGATAGCATGGTGACATGTGTGGTCTATCAGTTTTGAATTTACTGACATTTCTATTTTTCCATTTTTTTTAATTCTATTTTGTGTCTATTTTACAAATTGCACATCTCTGAGCTGCTTGTCTGTTCCTGACATAAAGAAGCAGGTCGCTGTGTCTGCTGTGTGAATCTGAATTTTAAAGATAAATAAAGTTTTCAGAGTATCACTGCTGACCACGTCCATCCCTTTCTGAGCCCAGTGAAGCATCTTCTGATGCTGCTTCCAGCAGGATGATGCTCCATGTCACACAGATCACATCATCTCCAACATGACAGAGTTCACTGGACTCCAATGGCCTCCACAGTCCAAGATCAAATTTGACCCAAAGCGAAATGCCTAAAATGTCCACTTTTTCTTTTGTCCAAAAACTCTTTTGGATTGGATTTGGATACTGGAGCCGATCAGTACTTTTACATCATGTCTGAAACTTGAATTACATTAAATAATGTCTTTAATCCGGCTAAATCTGGTGTTTTTTAGCATCTGCATATCAAATCATACCAAATATAATTAATCAAAGTCAGACAAACACACCCAGGTAATGAAGCTGAAACTAAAATACCCCTCAAAGTATTTGTTTAATCAGGCTCAAACTGGCCTGGATGCTCAATTCGCGCCTCTGGCTTTAAACCAGAAGTAACAGAAGAAGAAGCCTGTAACAACAAGCACGGCTCATTTGAATTGCAAAATTCACAACTTACCATTTTACCACTTTACCGCAAGATAAAATACTCGAATTGCAACTGTTTCGGTCTAATAATAACAGGCCAGCTTGGACTTGCCTCCTATCATCAGACACACTTCGGCCAATAAACTGATTCCACTGCTGGGATGAGACCAGTAATGCTACAGCCCACTCCAGCTTCTGTACAAAAACATCCGTTTTTTTCAAGTGCAATTTAGCTGATTTTTTTTCCAAATAATCATTTTCTCAACAAATACTTACTTACATACTTTCAGTTGTTTACAAGTCTCGTCTAATTGTCATCATGTGCAAAGATGTTAATGTTTAGCTTGTGTTTACGCTCTGCAGGCAGTAAAACGATTAGTATAACAAAGTACACATGATCCAGTTCCAATGACTGCTTCTCCTGTCTGCTCATTATTATGTTTTTCATCTAGTTTGTTTTGAGACTGTTTATCAAAGCCACATATGAATTAGTCATAGTCCCACAGACAGAATTACCCTGATAGACAGAGATTTTGCTTTCACTGCTGCTCCAGCTGCAGTAGTGAGAGCAGGAACACTAACAGTTTCCTCATATATGTTGTATTTCTGTTTCTACTTATTTTTTGTTGCTCATTCTCTCTGAATTATGCTCACCTCTGCACTCTGAAATCCACATAACGGTCTATGAAGCGCTTCGGTTTCCAGACAGTGATGGATGAATGTGATATGCCTGGACAGAATTCTGTTCACATTCATCTGAATAACAATCGAAACCTCTCAATGACTAAAACAGGCTGTTTCGCTTTTGGCGGGGAGAATGAAATCAGTCTTTCTGTGGTTATGGTTTCTGCATTCTTACTCAATATTGGACTGATTCCTACCGACAATATTGAGCCAAAAATATGGTGAAACAGGGCCCCAGAATCTAAAGTATGTGATATTTCCTTTAAGCTCAGCCGCAGCTAATAAACTCATGCCGACCCACAGGTCAGGAGCGACAGAAATGAGGCACTTTGAGCCTAAAGCCATCTCAGTAGGTCAGAGACTGTGCTGCTTCATAACGCCATGAGATGACACATCACTTTTTACTCGTATCAGCATGCAGGTGCGTACGTTCCCACTGGGGCTAAACATTGCAAACATATGATAAAGAAGGTTTTTTTTTAAAAAACGTAACACAGGATTCTTTCATCCAGCTGCAGTCGTGCTGAAATCCCAACAATCACATGCTGTGTGTGCAGAGGCAGCTCTTTCTGACTGACAGGTTTCAGGATATGTTTTTCCTCCCCACAGCAGCGATGGCTTCCTGCCGCAGACAAAAGGAGTCGGCCATGAGGCTGGATTCCCCACAGGCCGTCATGCAGATCTGGTTTATTGTGCCGGTGCTTTCACTTTCTCTCAGTCAAAGGCAGGCCTTGTCTGTCGGCCCCAAACACTGCCCCATGTCTTCCCTCACTGGCTGCAACAAATTTGAGAAGCAGCATGTGAATGGATGAATGAGGAGCCCGCCGAAGAAAATAAGTGGAATTAACAGGAATAATGGCTCATTATGAACACTTATCCAGGCAGTGAAGCCGCAACTACAGTCAGCTGAGGTAAATTAGAATCACTTCATGTGCCATATTTAGACTTAATACTGCATAAAGTCATAAAAAACAAAGAAATGTTGCATATTCACTTTTTTGTTTTAGTTTTTGTAACTATTAGAAACTGGTTTTGTGTATTTATCACTGGTACCACATTAATTTCAGCTTATAATAGTCATATTAAAGGTTTTTTTTTGCAGTATGAATCCAGGCATTACAAAAACATCATACTGTATGCTTCACTCATAAAAACAAGAGATTGTCACCATTCCTGATGATGTGCAAGTTCGAAAACCCGTCAGGTGTGCACACGCTGAAAAAACAATATATAAGCAAAAAAACATGTAAAAGGAGAAGCTTCAGTCTAAAATGAAATGATCTTACTATGCAGGAAGATAATGATAAAATAAGATAAATTATCTTGAATTTAGACAAGTGAGAATCATCTTAAAACAGTATGAAACACTCATTTCAAGTCCCTTATTGAAGGGAAAAAACCCTCAGCACCAGCCATTGATGCTCTATTCACCATTTCATTTTTCAGTTATTCTGTCGTATATGTATAACAATGTTGAGGATGTCCTCCTGTGAAACATGGGGGAGGGAGGCTTTGTTTGCTCTTAAAGTTTAGTTTGTTTGTTGAAACAAACTCTGACGGGGATCAGAAAAGTGAATGTGAGAAACCATGTTACTCGTTTCCACTCGGAAATAGTAAAGTAGTCACAGGAAGTAAAGATCCACAAAGAATCGTTTCCTAATCGTATCGTGGCCATCTGACTCGTTGATTTAATGAATGTTGGTCTGGGTTTTGGTTGTATTATATTATTTTTATTGTACTATTTCTCCCCTTTAATAATACCTGTGCACGTTGTACATTTTTGGAAAGTCTGACGAGTCACCTGTAGAATCATGTATAACTAGTAAGGATGATTACTTTGCTATCAGGCTGACTAATTAGGCTTTCCAAACATGCATAATCCACCATCTAGTATTGTTAAAAAAAATGGAAAAAAAGTTACCTGTGGCATCATTAGGGTATAAATTAATATATGTATATGTGTTCGTATATGTACTGGATGTATCTATGTGAGTATGTACATACACACAAGTGCATGCAAAAAACTCTTGAGGTTAATATTTGTTTTTGTTTGTCAAGGAAGCAGCTTTCTTTTCTTTGTCAATGTTATTACATTGTTATAAATTCAGGTCGGGATCAATAGGTTTTACTTCCCCCCACTCCTTTTCGAGCATCAATGAATAATTTTTATTTTGTATAGGATGATCTAATAACCACATTTTGGAGTCAGCTAATGTAAAGGTCTGTATTTTTTTGTTTTTGTTTTGTTTTGCTCCCAGTTTAACACTTGCTCAAAATACAAATGAAATGAATCAAAGGGGGAAAATAATCAACTGAAAACAAATGTCCTTCTTTTTGTGCTATATTTATAAAATGAAAAGTAAAAACCATCTTAAATCATTGGACAAATTAACTAAATAATTATTAGCTCACTAATGTGTATCAGCAGTTATTCTACGATTTCTACATGTAAAATTGTCTTGAAGTTTATCAGCATTGTAGACAGCTTGTTGTAAAATAATGTAAAAAATGCTCCTTATTTCATTGTATCAATCAATTATTACATAAACATGTTAGACTGCTTTCATGTATGCAAATTAATGAAAAGAATAATTTACCAGATATCCTGCAGCTACGTGACTCAGAGGAAAAACAGGAACCCATTCCAGAGCAGTGCACAGTGGCAGTAAACTAGTAGGTCAGGTCACATTTTGTTCGTTTTTATATCCATTCGACTTTTCATTTTTCAAAAATTAACCCATGTTATGCTCATCTCAAAAAAAATAAGATTTTTCACACAGGTTTGAACGCTGTGCTGCTTTCTTCTTGCACTTGGACTACTTTTCACATATCCAGTATCCATGACAACAAAAGGGTTTTTCACCAGCTGATCAACTAAGGTCTCCAAAACCAAATCGATGAGTGAAATAACACCAAATCCCACGTGGGCCAATGAGGAAACAAAGAGGATGCAGAGTTAGAGCAGGGCAGGAGAATTTTAAACCATTTTCCCCGGGAAAAAGCGAACAAAATGGACAAAACTGTAGTGCTAACGAGGACACAGAAGAACCACAGAAAACGCAGTTTTATGTGTTTTACTGAGACTCCACATGCCATCTCTGCACTGCTTTAACATGTAAAAACAAATCAAGACAACAAAGTAATAAATACCTAGCTGTCTTTTCTTGGGGCATTTTAGTATTTAAAACAAAAGATACTATGTCTTCCCCCAAAGAGATCGTTAATAACAGAGACTTGATCAACTGGAGGCATAACAAAGTGAGGCTTAAATCCACAACTGTTACCGTTGCCTTGGGAAATGTCATCTTGTATGTTTTGGGGTGCCAAAACCGCAAAAGTAAAGTTAAGTCAACCGTTATTTGGGGGATCTGTGGTGTAAGTTACCTGCACTAATGCTACCTGCTAGCAAACTCAACGTTGGTTGTATATTTCAGATGTGTTCAGGCAGAAGTTGCATTTGCTACGTTAGCCTCATATTGTAGTTTTGAGTCTACTTTCTAATGTAACATTTACGGTCTCGATGAGTGAGTTTACTAATATAATCACTGAACTGTGGGGTTTCCTCGTCCATTGACACAAAAAACTTATTTTAAACAGACTAACCGGCGTTTACAAGCTAGGGACGTTAAAATGTTTTGCCTCCAGCTATACCCCGCCCACCGAAATATGTCACATTGTTCACAAACTGCGAAAGGATCTATATGCTCCTTTTCAGTCTGATGCCATGGATGTGTTTCAGAAGAGGTGAGAAGGCATCCAGTAGCTGTGTGACAGTATCTACTACTTTTAAAGGTGATTTGCATCAAATCTTTGCAATATTTTGAAAGAGCTGTTTCATCTCTTCAGTTGAAGACTTTGCAGATTTTTAGAATCAATGGCAGGTATCTTTTAAGGTTTGGCAAATGGCCACTGCAGATGGACTTGGGTTTGGAAAGTTGCAGCAGGCAAGAAAAGTGACTATCTATGGCTTCTCCTTCTATGCCGATGACACGCCTGTTTTGCTGATATATCTGCATGGATGAAGGAACGCCACCTTCAACTTAATCTGTCCAAGACTGCAGCTTATTGTCAGTCTAGCCAGTCTCGCCATGCATCACAGATAAGGGTGCAGCTTGACTCCATCACACTTGTGCCTACATCTTCTGCCAGGAATCATGGTGTGATTATCGACAACATCAGACGGATCTAACCCTACCTGGTACAACACGACACAGTTGTTAGTTCAGGCTCTGGTCATTTCACACATTGATTACTGCCGGTCCTTCCTGACAGGTCTGCATGGTGCTCAGTTAAACCTCTACAGATTATTCAGAATGTCGCAGCACATTTGGTTTTTCAACCAGCCAAGAAGAACTAATGTCTCCTCGCTGCTAATTGCTCTTCATTTTTTTAAGTTTGATTCATTTTTTTATGTACTTTTTAATGCTTCTTCTGCAATGTTAGGCACATTGAATTGTCTTGTACATGAAATGTGCTGTATAGATAAACTTGTCTTGCCTTGCCTATATATCAAATTCATGCAAAGAGCAGCACAGTACTTTACATAATAAAAATGATTTCTGTAGATCAAAACCTAACAAAACTGTTCAAGCACATGTTTTGCATTAACAGATTCACTTACAAAACTTACATGTACTTCATGTAAGTTTTACATAGATTAGAATTACATCTCTACTTGTTGTTACACTTACGAATAAGGAGACAAAAATAACAAAACGTGTTTACAAGTTAAGAAACTGAAATGAAAGTTTGTCCCCTTTTTTATCTCCATCTAACTGAGGAATAATTATACAAGTCCGTTTACATGAGGAAGAAATGTTTTGTATTTTAAAAACAGGGATGTAAAAAACTTTGACCCTTGTGAGCTACTGTCCTGCAGGTTTTAGATTTTTCTCCACTATACAGCACATCTCAATCAAATGCAAAGTTCTGCACAAACCTGTTTATTCCCACTGATTTGATTCAGGCTTAGCAGGGAAGCATCTAAAACCTGCAGGACAGTAGCTCACGAGGACCAGAGGTGAAAATGACTGTTCTCCTCTTTTTCTTTACTTGTATTTTCAGACTGAGAGAATAAATGTTGTAGATTTGATCTGTGATTGTACTTGTAGTTACATGAACTGTACATGGACGCAGGTTACAAAACTTGTATCCCTTTCCCAGCTCCACATATTATCACTTAACTTTGAGAGATAAAATCAAAGGAGTAAACTTCACCTGTGGTTCCCGGCAGTCCTTACCACCCACAGAGTGACTCACCTTCTATGTCTGTGGGACAAGTGATTCATGTCTTACTTGAAAACGCAGTCTGTGGGAAGATCTGTTTGCTCTTTTACAAAACCAGGATCAATGTGCTGAAGAGGAGAGTCACTCTTTTAAAAATAACTGATAAGAAATTATTTGAACTTCATTGTTCTGGTCAGGGTGGACAACAAATCAAGTCTGATGAAGGGTATGCTTCATAATCCTTTTAATGAAAAGACAATTCAGCCATATTTGCACTGACTCTGTAATGGATGAATATTATCCAATTTAATTTAGGGATTTTACCCCCCAAAATATCTGTGCGTCTTGAGTATTTTCATGGTGGAACTTCTGACTTTCTGTCTCAGTTAATGCATGGTGAGTTCAACCGTAGCTCATAAAGTGAGTTAAAGCCACAGATAAAAAAAGATAATTATTTTAATGATTTAGCTTAATGTGAATGGCCACATAGACAACAACCACTCCCAGATTACCTGTGTAGTGTTGGTAAAGTGTCCCAGCATTGCGACTTATCAAGCCATTTGGTAAAAGCTGCTGAAACCTTGCTCCAGTAGCCTATGCAGCCATCTTTCTTAATACATTCAATTTAACATGAGTCAGCAACTTTCCAACAAGTCCATGCAGACCAGAAGGAAGGTTTTAGTTCATAGGAGGTCAGCTGAGTCAGTTTCTGGTAAAGAACTGGGTTTGTTTACGTTTTTATTTTGTAGAAGTGCATTGTTCATATTTGCCTGTTTAGAAATAAAAGCTACATGATTCTTGATTCTTTATTACTCTTCAAATAGTCCTCATATAGTCCTCCAAGCATATGACTGGCTGAAAGTTGTGCCCATCACAATTAAGCCGAACTCACTAAAGACAAATCAAAGACAAACCCGCCAAATTGGTTTGTAAGTTTTCATTTATAAACACTGAATTGAATTTTAAAGACTACAAACATTTTGCAGATTTTCTTAGTGAAAGGCCCCTGTCAGAGCTAATCCCACGTCCATCTTGCATCCTATCTGAACTGTGAGCTCTCTCCGGCCAGTATCTTGATTCTTGTCTTATCTCTTCCTCTGATAATGTCTTAATGTCTCCTTGCTGAATCAGCTACGGTGCATGTTCAAAACAGCCGCTGTGTTTATATCCACTTGCTAGCATATAATGCGCTGTTTAACTCAGCTTCAACGTCACGTGGTGTCCTAAAATAAAAAGTTGTATAGAGCAATTCTCAGACTTGAGATGCGGCAGGTCAGCGACATCTCCATAAATGTACATTATAAATGTGCCTCTGCCATCAAATGAGTCAAAGTCACAGAATTTAATGTCCCACAGTTACGTAGTGCATCTTTATTTGATGGGTTGATGAG
>JAVQJG010200634.1:0-11714 GCA_036024015.1 Craterocephalus amniculus | reverse complement strand
CAGTCTTGAATTCATTGTGGTGAAGATACGCTTGTGTCATACTTGTCGCCCAAACTGGGGATATAATACGGGGGTGACCAAAGTTTCCAAAACAGAATACAGTGATTGGCTGAACTGTAAATCATGGACGTCCCACTACCTTTAAAAAACCTGGGGTCAATTTTCACATGACAACAGATGCAAATGATTTTATTTCTTTCTTAAAGTCTTTATGTGTATGGAAAAGCGAATTTCTGTTTCAGCCATTTTGTAAGGAACTTGTTAAAGATTACCGTCATTTCTTGGTCGGAAAAGTACATGTAACATGGGGTGTAAAACTATTCTTTAAAGGGACTATACCCGATTTTTAATGTCCGGCTAGTTTTGGCGTGATGCTCTTTCTCTGCCAGGTTAATTTTCGGAACGTCCAGACTCCGATCAGCCAGTAATAGCGTTCCCATAGTGATCTGATATTAAGTTACGAAAGTTAAACCCCTTAGCCGAGAAAAAGTGTCACACAAAAGAAAAAAAAACTAGCCGCTATCGCTAACTAAGCTATAATCGGGTATAGTCCCTTTAAGAATTACTACAGAGAACAATTCTGTTTTGTTACAGCTTTACTTTTCATTTTACAATTCAAAGTTTAAGTGTAAGTATTATGAATAGGAATGTCATTGCAGTGATAAACTTTAACCAGTCTAGCCTCCTAGGAGCACGAATTTGATGAGTCGCTCTTGACTTTGTAGTTGTTTGAAATCAATGCTTTACGAGTATGTATAAAATCATCCCTATTCAACGTTTAACTTTTTGTCAGTGATGTGCCCCCTATCGATGGTTAATTCGACATCCATCTTACATCCTGCCTGTGACTCTTCTTAGCTTTTGCTATTCTTTGACTCTCCTTATTTGCCCTCTTCCTCTGATAATGTCTTCTAGAATTTCTACGCTGAATCCAGCATTGTGTGTTCAAACCGCTGGCTTGCGTTTGTTTTCTAAACTTAAAGTAGAAGTTTGGTATTTTGCAATATGTACCTATAATCTAGCCGGCAATAAGATCATTTACTCAGCCAGACAGTTTTGGTGTAACTTGAAATTGGGGAGATAACTATATCCACTGGCGATCAGCATACATCCAATGTAATGGAAGTGAACGGGGCAAGTTAGTGCAGACTCTGAATGCAGCATTCTCTGCCACAAAACTCCGTCATTTCACCAATATTTTATTACAAATCACTGGTGTGATCCCCGTCAGCTCAAAGTGGCTTGGAGTTACATATTTGTGGCGATCTGTCATAATTTACTGCCATTTAAGGCACTGTGGTGCGGCCTGGAAGTGATGTCATCGAAGCCACCACTCACAGTTAATGGCAGTAAATAATGACTGATGGAACGATGGAGTGGGAGATCGATAGGCGGATCGGTGCGGCGTCTGCAGTGATGAGAGCTCTGCATCGGTCCGTCGCAATGAAATGGGAGCTGAGTCAAAAGACGAAGCTCTCGATTTACTGGTAGATCTACGTTCCTACCCTCACCTATGGTAACAAGCTCTGGGTAGTGACCGAAAGAACTGATTTGGTTGGGGAGTGTGGGCGTGTGTGTATTAGAGATGCGCGGATGACTTATTTTTTCATCCGCAACTGCTTAAGATCTCCATCCGCCCGCTATCCGCCCGCAAGAGAAATTTTTTACCAATTTCAAAACCGCACCCGCCCACCATGCGCAGAATAGTTTTTAGGTATATTTAAATTAGTTTTTTTATTTGACTGCTTCAACCGCAACCCGCCAGAATATAATTAAAATCTTGATTTTTCGAGACGTCTTCCGCCCGATCTGCAGTAATCCGCGGACTCCACGGACTCAGCGGCTGCAACCGCAATCCACACATCTCTAGTGTGTATACTATTAAATGATTCAGTCTGATCCAACAAGGGAACTGTGTGTACAGTGTGGTGCAAATGGAAGTTGTCAGGTTCAGACTGGAGTTTTAATCGCCCCATCAGCACCATTAATGGTATCACTGATGAGCATGGTGACACTGATATGTGATAAATCTAATAGGTGCATCCAAAGAGCTTTAAAAGTGAAGATTTTCATTGTTTTCATCTCAAACACAACATTACCTCCTCACAGATGCTCCTCCTCTGTGAGACCTCCCTTTCAGGGAGGGAGCTGTGAGTCAGGGTCCTCATACTGGCAGTAGTCAGGAGGGAGACTGTTTGATTTCTACTTTGGCAAAATGATCAGTCGTATTTCTTTAAATACATTCTCATGTTGACAGGTGTTTATGGAATATTTCTGACTCATTACAAGCGGCAGTACAGATAACGTTGCAGGTTTGAATGCTGATAATTGACATTTTTTTTGTGAAGAGAAATTAGATGTGTGAGGAGCATGATGCAGCCAGACTGCAGTTCACCACATCACCACCTGCATCGCTGTTCACCGTTTCCAAAATGTCTGTATTTATGAGTCAGAGTTTTTTTTTTAGAGTTGTGCACACTCTGCTTTCACATTTGATTTTATGAATCCTGAACTTTGTGTGAAAAGAGACCTACGCCACTTTCAGGCTCCTTTCTGTGCGTATACAACAGTTATAAATTAACTGATCTGCTAAAATATGCTATTAAGTACCACAACGGCTCATAACAGAAATAGTCTCCCACATTTTCTGGTATTTTTGGTTTTATTGTGTTGTTTTAACAGCTAGTGTGGGTCAGATAATTTCTTTTACATTTTCCTAGGCTAAACCATATTTCCCAACATAATGGTTCCACTTTTCATGATTTCTATTCTTACATAGCAAATTTACATCAACAAGCAGTTACGCTGACAAACAAAAGCTGTGGTCGGCCGTTTCTCTGCTCTTTGACCAAGCACAGAAGCTGTTTACTCAGAACAGACCAAGCTTTGTACCTCACCTACATATGAAGTAAAAAGAAAAAAAAAAACTGGTCTCCATGATTTTTTTTATGATAAAATATAATATCTTTATAAATATTATTAAAGATGCAGTACACAACAACTATTTGTATACTTATACATATAAAACCTTACTGTAGCTCGTATTTTGCTTTAATTTAAGATAAAAGCAGAGGAAGAATAGCCTTTTTGTTTTCACACCTTTATCTAAAGCCTCAACCGCAGCAATACTTAAATTTCCATGCGTCACATGTCTGGTTGACTTTGTAACTAAAGGTGCCAGCAGTGTTGTGCACATACAGTTACACAGGAAATCATCTTTGGTTGATGAACCAAATATAATTTAGTTGTTTCAATTTCTCTGTCCAGTCTTTTGCGTATTAATACTGTATTTCACCGCTGATTTAAGGTATACTACCATTTTTATGTATTAATATAGCAACGACTATAATGTTCAAACTTTCAATACTTGTTTTTTGTCATCTTAATTTGATTCAACAGTGAAAAATCATGATTCATAAAGAAAATGATAGAGTTAGACATGACAGTGTCATAACAAAAGCTTTCACTGAGTTATTGTGAAGGGGTGACAAAATGAGATGAAGAAGCAACGGAGGGCTGAAGGGGGGTATTCATAATGTGGCTGGTGGACTAGGGGGTTGCGATCCTGAACCCCCAGGATTAAAGACGATAGAGGTGGGATCCCATTGGTTTACGTTGGTGGAAGTGGCTACCTGGAAAGAAAGTTTGTTCCGTTTCACAGTGAAAGTGTCCATTTAAATCCACAAATGAATGCTTGATTTTGTGTCCCAACACGTAAAAATGGCCCTGATGAAAACCAAAGACCAAAATGTGCTACCAAATAAGTCATTTTGATTTAAGTCTATTCTTTCTACT
Source organism: Craterocephalus amniculus (assembly GCA_036024015.1). Taxonomy (NCBI): domain Eukaryota; kingdom Metazoa; phylum Chordata; class Actinopteri; order Atheriniformes; family Atherinidae; genus Craterocephalus; species Craterocephalus amniculus. The sequence goes on along the minus strand of JAVQJG010200634.1, from coordinate 7,919 downwards.
TGTTTGTTTTTAGATTCTTACAGGTTGCTATGTGCTCTTTCACACTTTAATTGCTATTTAATCACCTCCAAGTAAATGTGTTTCTGTGAAGCACATGATAATGTGGCAGTGATGCTCTCATTTACAGAAAACTGACAGAGACCACTTCCCCTCTGCTGAGGTCTTCGTGAGAAGTGACTAACAGGGTGGCTGTGACATGTCATGGTGCTGCCGCTTCAGTTTGGTCTCTGTCGCACACTTTGAAAGAGGGCAGCAACAACTTTCCAGTGTTGTATGTTTGTGTTGTGAATTTCTTCACATTTTATAGCCTGCAATTTTCGATTAATAATAGCATGATGGGTAATAGTGTCAAAACTTTTGACTGGTTCAATAGTTGAAAGAAAAACACTGTTTTTTTGTTAATGCTGCCAGGTGTATAAAGATTTTAGACACTTGTTTTGCGGTGAAGTTTCATGGCAGAGGACCATTTTGCATTAGAAAATTAATAGCATATGAGCTCTTGCAGTCTTGATATTAGTTTTATTAATGGAGTAATTTAGTAGAGTAGCTGAGATTCTGATATTGTCGTTAAGAGGAAGAAAGTTGTACAAAAGTCATTCTGGAAATAGTGATGTAATAATTCACAATAAGTGAATTTAACAACACAGAGACGTTCAGGTGATGGAGAAAGTGTGGAGCAGTTTACATATGATTTAATGATGGCCATGATGTGACCCTACTGTACCTTGGATCAACATATTGTGTGTGTGCCCTGTATTACATCTCAAAACTTTAAATGCAACTGCAGACAAAATCATTGAGTCGCAAAATAACTTTGCTCACTCCTTATATGTCTTTTGAAAATTTTTGCACATTTGAAACACAGTATTTGTTTCTGGTCTCAGAGCACTGTATAAAGTCCTGCATATAAAGGTGAAGCCACATGCAGCAACCACTCTGACAAACAAAAGCTGTGGTCGGCCATTTCTCCGCCCATAGACCAGTCACTGAGCCTCGTGACTCAGAACAGACCTGCTTGAGCTTCAGTTAAATATGAAGTGAGAAAGGCGCGAAAGAGTCTCAAGCAATCTATTTTAATTTTCAGTGATGCAAGGAAAGTAAGTTTTACTTGCTTGTTAAAGTGCTTATTCCAAGTAAAAACAGCACTTCTTGTTTTCAACAAATTGCAAGTCAGTCCATCCTGTGCCAAGTGAAGAATGTGTGAAATACTTAAAAAAAAAACATGATACTGTTAAAGCATTTGAAATGAACTTCCTAATTATTTCAGTCGCGCTTTTGCTAAATAGAATATGACAAGAAAAGTTGTATTAGCACCGCTCCTTATTGTACTCATTTACCAGTCACTAACACTAAAACATGTGAATGTAAGAAAAAAAAAGAAAAAAGAAAAAAACAGTACAGGTACTGTCTTTTCCTTCTGTATACCTGTATTACTTTTAAATGTCTTTGGATAGTGTTACTGCACATAAAAAACAAGTAGTGTTAGAGCACTTACTGTACTCATTTAATAGATACAAGTTGAAGATCTGTTTTGTATGATAAATGTAAAGGTTTTGACAGGAAGAAAAGTTTCTTTGAGTGCACAACCTCAAAAGCAGAAATGCAACTGAAGAGTTTGCACACATCAAATGTGTTTTTATGCCTACTTCGCTTCAGGTGCAAGCAATTCTGCACAAACAAACCAACAATGGAGGGCACAGAAGGACTACATTTTAGATAAATTTACTGTTTTGTTGTAAATTAATTTTTATAACAGTATTGTTCTGTGTGTGCACTTTTCTGAATACTGAGCTGTGGCTTTATTATGATTTACAGTATATATGCAGGACCTGAGTAAAAAATTACGGAGAATGATCCGTTTGAGGTGCTAATTAATTGAAATTATTTTAGGCACTAAAACTCCTTCAGTGTTCAAAAAACTATGTCTGTTTTTCTTTTCCTTATTTGCATGATGCAAGTACAAGAAGTGAACATGAATGAGGATGTCAGACAGGGGGTAGTACATCAACACGAACAGAGAATGAGGATGTTGTGGTGATGAGCCAGTGAAACAGTTGAGTATTTAAAACAACAGTTGCTCGACCATTAGGTTCTGGCTGTGGTCAGTTATATGTTCCACTCAATAAAGACCACAAACCATCATTTTCCACTCTGCTATACCCTTTTAGTAGTCTTAATGGTCGCAGTTATTTCCTTATATTTTGCAAGAATTTGATGTTCCCACGATTCTTTGCTGTGCTTCTTTTGTTTTATCTTCATGTATTGTATTGTAAAGGGTTTTGGGTTTCAAGTCACAGCTGTGTTATTAGTATATGTTTTGTTTCGCTCCCAGGGCCACTTCTTCCCTTTTTCAAAGTTAGCAAGCTTCTATGAAACGAAAATGTTTTAAAGATAGAACTGGTGTGTGATAACAAAAATGACACCCTGCCTTTTTCCTGTTTACTGTAAGTCACTAACTGACAGTGGGACATTTAAAGTAACACATAACTTTCCGACCATAGAAGGTTTTGCATCTTACTTGTTTTAATTGCACTATAATATTTATCATGTGCATTCCTGGAGCCATCGTTGCCCTGTAGTGTTACGAGGTGTATAAAGTAAAAGAGTCTAAAGTATAAAAGACCAAGACTCAAGCAAAAATAAAAGTACTCAATAAAATATTTTGTGTTATTACAATTGCAATTACAACTTGGTCATTGCAGTGGATGGATATAATTTTGTGACAGCACCATTAGATTTTTGCCTTTTCAGTTGATTGATTGGTTTTTGCAGGTGCCATATGGGGCTAACTGGGGCATGAGCCACACCTGGGCTTGGTGTGCTCCACCCCTATTTAAGCCTTTCACCTGCCTGCTGACAGTGTGTGTCTCTCAGGCTTGGGCTGGGAGAGCACCAGGGTTGTGCAGGATGGCATTTTCTCATTTTCTGGTTTGGTTTAAGTTGTGGTTTGGTCTGGTTTGTTTTTTTCTTTTTTTTCTTACAGGTTATTACTTTTACATTCATCCATTAATACTTTACAGTACTGACACAAACATTTACAGTTTTTACTATGTTTCTATTAATAAATTATCTTTTTACACTACCACCTCATGCCTGCCTCCCTTCTTTGTTTCAGCCCGTGAGCCCGGGCTGTGACAGGACTGTGGGGGCTTGTAGCTTAACTGACCCAGTATAGTTTGGAGTGCAGCTGCTCCAATGGTGGCTGTAGCTGGTCATTTTCATGGTTGGAATGGTTAGTGGTCTGTGCTTGGTTGTGTCTTGTTTTAGATCCAGTTGTCAGTTCTGTTGTCTTTACTTGGGAGGCAATGTTGCTTGGGGAAAGTAATTTTGAGCTGTTAGGTTGCCTTCTGTTTATGAAGAAGTTGTTGTGGATCTGTGGGGTTGTTTCTGTCTGTCCCAGTGCACAGTTGTAGTAAGTCCCTTGTTGTGTCCCTGTTGGCTGTAGAGCGGATTCCCTAGGAATTCATTGGGGGGCTCTGTTAGTGTGGTGTCAACCATGGTTAGAGCAGGTGTTTCGGGAGCATGTCCGAAGTTGTGGGTTGGGTCGCTGTTTGTCCATTTGCCTCACTGGGTTTGCAGGTTTTGGTACATACAGTAAGTACCCGGCACTGTGACTTGTAGATAGGCGGGTGCTTAGTTAGTTCTGGTAGGTAGTTAAAGGGACTGGACTTAAGTGATGTTGTAGCTAGGTCTGGGGCTAATTAGTGAAGTTGTTTTGAGGTTGTTGTTGTTTTCTGGAATCAGTCTTGCTGTGGTTTTTTGTTTGGGCTGCTTTGATTCTGGTGTAATGGTTACAGTTCAGGTATTTCTGTAGTCTCTGTCGTTTGAGTTATTGGAGAGCTGTTTAAGCAAGCAGTTGGTGATAAACGCTTGAAAGAGAATTTACAAACAATTTTGAAGGAGCATTTGGTGGAAACTGGAGTTCTAGAGTCAAGCTGCTGGCTTGATCTTGGGTGTTAGTGCTGCTGGGGTGGGGGGGGGGCACTGAGTTGACTTTTGAGCATTGTAAGGGTTACTGTTGTTACAAGATGAGATTAAAAAGGCTTCAGCTTGAGGAACACAACTTAGCATTGCGTAGCAGGAAACAGTATTCTGTCTCTTCCCCTTCGCTTGCATCTTTTGATGTTAAAGGTAATCTCAGTTTTGTAAAAGGGACCCAGATACTTGCTTTTCTCTCTTTGAGCAGCTGGGTGACAGTCGAGGCTGGTCTGATGGTGAGCACACTTTGCTGTTGCAGTGTGTATTGACCGTTAAGGTGCAGTCAGATAATTCAGCTCTTGGTGTGGCTCAGAGTAAGGTTTATCTGACAGTAAAGTCTGCAGTCTTGAAAGCTTACGAGTTGGTCCCTGAAGCGTACCGTTTGGGGTTTGGGAGAAGCCTGGTAGGCAGACACACCTGAAATTTGCTAGAGAGCTAGTCACTCACTTTGACTGTGCTGGATCTTTCTACACAAGAAGCTTTATATGACTTGGTTGTTCTGGGGCAGTTTAAGAACTATGTTCCTGCTACTTATGTTAGTGATTGGAAAGTGAAAACTGCTGCTGAGGCTGCTGCGTTAGCAGATGAGTATGTGTTGTTGCACAGCGTGGTTGGCTGTCTGGGGATGGTCATCCGTACAACACCCAGTATCCCCCATCAGGTGACAGGTGGCTGGAGAGAACTGGTCCTCATCGAGGAAGACTGGACAGGAATTCTTCCAAGTTTGATTCTGGTAAGGTATGTAACTACTGTAAAAGTAGAGGTCACTGGTAGGCCGAAAGCTAAGCCTGTAGCTTTGTCTGCATGTGTAGGAAATGTCAGCTTTGTTAAATCTAGCTGTGTCTCTCCTCCGTCTGCCAAAGTGGACACTGAAACAAGCTAAGGCCTGGAATGCTCAGACTTTAGAACGTTTGTGTTGGATGACCTGGTGTCTTTCATTGGTGATAATAATAATGTACCAATAAGGATCTTAAGAGATACAAGTGTAGCTCATTTTATTGTGAGTTCTGTCCTGCTGTTTTCAGTGGAGTTCTGTCCAGGGGATTAAATTCTGCTGGATCAAGCTCTCGGTCCGGCCTGTTCCGGTGCACAGGTTGGAGCTTAGATGTGATTTGGTACAGGGTAAGGTCTTGATGGGGGTCCGTCCTGCTCTACCGGTTGAAGGTGTTTAGGTCATCTTGAGGAATGATCTTGCTGGGGATAACTTTCCCTTTCCCTATAGAAACTTCATGGCCATCTGTTACAGAGCCTGATGAGATTGCGTTGCAGTTTCCAGAGGTGTTTTTTGCTTGTGCAGTTCCGAGAACTATGTGTGGCGAGGATTGCTCTGAGGTGGAAAGTGGTAACACTGAGGCTGTGTCTGTGTCTTTCCCTGGCTCATTGTGCCGATCTTGTCTGTTTGTTGGTGGTTGTCTCCAGGGTTGGACTGGGAAAAAAAATAGGCCCTGGCATTTGTCCTCTGGACCCCCGCCCCCCACATGTATTTTACCTTACAGCAGACAGAAGATGCGACTCATAAGGCTGCTCTTTTCTGCCTGCATGACAACAATTGTGTTTGTGTCCAAGCACATCAAAATGTCTTCTCACATGACAAGAGCATGAATCCCTCCCGATGCTACTGGGCCGTAGTGCTCCGTAATCGGTGAAATAGTTCATAACAGGCTCAGTCTCAGATAATCATTTTTCTGTAATATCTTGTGCGTCCTTTCCCTCAACTTTCTCACTGGCCACAGAATACTCCGAATCTGATCCAATACAAATGTGACTTGGTTTGTTTTGAGCTTGAACTGACCTCCAGTGACTTTGTCTTTGTTTTCAAAGTCACGGATGTAATACATCCATGGTTGAAGTTGAAGAAGGGGCGGGAGCACTTGCAGCAACGCTAGTAGAAGTTGCAGTACCACCACTGGTGACAGTTAACAAATAATCTGTTTCACTTAGAAGCATCAGCTTGAAGAGCTTTGTGCTTTTTTTTTCATCACAGATCTTCTCCTCTCCCCTTTTTATATTTTGTCTAGCTCTTTGCACAGTTTATACAGCGAATATATGTGCAACATGCATCCATCTCACCGTGAACGTTCACCACTCAAAACATCAGGAGCAACTCACGTCAGGCTTTAGCTTCCTACCCATCATGCAATGCCATCCGCCACATATTGCTTTTTTTGGCTCTAACCATAACAGAAATTCACCAAATACAAAAGAATAATCTTTTTTTAACTACTAAAAAATTCTCTAATATTTCAGTTTATTGTAAGATTTTAAAATCACACTGTGCTCACCGTGACAAAGATGTATAACCGAAGAGAGGGATATAAATTGAGCTTGTTACCTATTACTGATGTTGCAGTATAGGAAAACGTTTTCATGCCGCGAGTGGCCAGGTGACATATCTGGACTGATATGCGGTGAAAATCTGAATGGGCCCAAAAGCAAGTCTGACACACGGCGGCCCACCGGGCAAATGCCCCAAATCACAGATTGCCAGTCCGATCCTGGTTGTCTCTGTTCAACTTGTGCTCACTTGGGGCATGACAGTCATCTTGATCCTGGAGATGAGTTAAACCAGTGTAGCCTGGTTAGAGTACAGTGTTCTCTAACAATCTTTTCCAGGAAGTTTAACTCATAAAAGTTGTGAATGTATAGTCTACTAGTACATTCCTCCTTAGCACAATTTACTGCTCACTGTACAACCTTTTTGTAGCATTTTCTGTAAACATTGTTACATTAGATAGCATTTATTTGAAACTGGCAAGTGAGACTGTAAAGTTTGATTTCAACTTTATGGTGTCACAGTGGTTTAAACATTGTTTTTTTCAATAGTCCATTAAATACATTTTTAATGTTGTCTTACAATGAGAAAGTGGAAAGTATAAATATTTTAAAAAGAGATACAGGTAGGGGGCTATATGTAGTCCCCCTCCATTTTCTGATGACTGGTGGAGTCCGCACATTTAGTTTTCATTCTTAAATTTATTAGTAATCAACACATCAAAGTTACACCATGATTCAACCTGAGTTAATAAGAATAAAACAGAATATTCACCACTTTGTTTAATTGTTAGCAGATCTGACATTGTGTCTTGATTTTAATGATTTTACACCTTTTTAATGCTGATTCACACATTGCACTGTACACTCCTACTTAAAGAAGAGCTGCAGTGTGAAAGAGTTGTTCAGAGAGCATGATGCATCATTTTCACAATTGCATTGATTACGAGAGATACATTTTGGAGAAGGTCTTATGCATTGGTCAGACTCTCCGATCATCAATACAAGATTTTGGTCAAAAATTAATGCAACACTAGACGAAGATGCATGAATCATTACAGAAGCTTAATGTCCTTGTGAATGTGTGCCAACATCAAAGCTAAAGGCAGCGAGGGATTTCAAATAGTGGTCTCTCTGTACGGAGTTTGCATGTTCTCCATGTGTATGTATATATATATATATATATATATATATATATGGGGTGGGCATAGATTAATTTCTTTAATCTAGATTCATCTCACAGCAATCTTGGAGTTAATCTAGATTAATCTAGATTTAAAATGGCTCATTTTAAGCAACAGCCATGTCAACGGACGCGCCAGTTCCACAGCGTAAATTGTGCCAGGTTTTTCATAGTACTTTCCACAGAGACACGGGCACGCCAGTCATAAAATGTAAGTAGCCACTTTGGGGATTATTTAAAATTAAATGCACTATTCCTAAACTTTAAATATATGTGTTTATTGAAACTCAGTTATAAAGAATGAATGCAATGAAATGAAAAATTAAATCAGTGAATGAATGAAAAATATGTATATGATACGTGCAAAATGTCTATTTAAAAAAAAAATCCCAATAAATACCTGGAAACATTTAAGTAAATAATGAAAACATACTCGAACCAAAGGGATTTTTTCCAGGTTCTGATACCAATTCTAAATAATCATGCA
>JAVQJG010200631.1:0-12168 GCA_036024015.1 Craterocephalus amniculus | reverse complement strand
TATGGGAAAAATATATCGTGATAATATTTTAGGCATATCGCCCAGCCCTAGTAGAAATAAATAAATGTAGAAATAAATAAATGAATAAATATATATATATATGTATAAATGCATTTATGTGTATTTATTTATTTTTGTATCTATTTATTTATGCATTTATTTATTTATAAGTGCATTTATTTATTTATGTGCATATATACTTATTTTCATATTTATTTTTTGTTTTGTCATTTCTCGTCCCTCATATACGTATACATGCATTTGTGCACTTATATACATAAATGTTGTTTTAATTGGAGATCAAGATTTTGCATGTGCAATTGATACACCTGTGTCACATCACTCGTTACCTGATTGCACCAGGTGATCAGTTAGCTTGGGTGTGTATATATGGAGTAGTGTCTCTATGTAGACTCTTTGGTCTGAGGAAGGGCTGTAGCCCGAGATGTCCCTATAATAAACATATCAGGAGTATCTTTTGGTGTGCGGACTTGTTTTTTACATTATCCTGCTTTTAGTCTTGCACCCATCGACTACTGTAGGGATGTGTGTGTGTTCCTCCCACGCACCAAAACAAAAATCTATCATAAGCTCCAGAGATTTAAAACAATTTTTTTCTGATGCTAAGCTCAGCAGAGTCCCGGCTCTACCTGCAAACTGTTTAGGTTGACATAAGCACAATCTCCACAGATGAACATCAGAACTACAAAGATCTACTCAAAAGTATACAAATTAGCGATTATGTTCATGATTTATTTATTTTCCTGCTTATTTACTATGCCAGTACTTGAGTTTCTTAACTGTGATCAAACAACTACACCTATTTCACACTCTTAATGTTGTGTCTATGTGACCAAATTTTTCACTTGAATTCTACATTATTGATGTGGTTCAAGGTACTGATTCTTGACCATGGAGCTGTGGCCCTGGGCTTTCAATTTTCAAGTTTAACTTATTTTAGAGACACAAGATAGTACTGTCATCCATAAGGAGTGCAATTCCAGTTCCCCACTTGGTGATGGTATTCACTTGTGTGAGTTAGTTAACAAACTCAGAAAGCAGAAGAAGACACTCAGTTAGCCACTTGCCTGTAGAGATAGTTTTAAGGAATATTTAAAACAAATGGGTTTTGTTCTTTCGTTTTTGTGGTAAAATCTAATATATAGTAGATTTTGTGTTTATCAGCCTGACTCTAGCTTTTAAATATATCTTGTAGGAACCTGATTTTATCTAATATATTATTAGTCTATTTGGCCTTTTGTTGCATCTGCACTTTCAAATACATGTGATATATAAGTGTATTTGTGATGATCTCTTTGAATCATCTCATGTATTTGACAAGATTTTAGCTGTTTAACTGCAAGTCGATTTAGTTTAGTTATTGAATAGAAATTAAACCAAGAGTGAGATGAACTAAACAAGCCCAGTGATTATATTTGAACACTTTGTACTGGAAAAAATTGTGCCCCAGCATGAAAAAGTAAAGAACCACTTGAAATGTAACTGTTGAATATCATCATACTCCAAGCAACCGAAGACACTAATGAGACGCCATCAGGTTGAGTTCAGTTGTACCAGCTAAAAAGTTTGACACAGTTTATGCATGTTAGCAAAGTCAGACAAGCACAAAAAACCCCAAGTGATCCATTTACAAAATAAATCAGGGACAAATAATCTATCTGATGATCTTCTGGCAGCTAGTAAGTTATTGGAGTGCAAAGCGAGACAGTTTGACATAGAGCACAGCAACGCAGCTTAAAAAACTGTAGCAGCTGAGTAAAGGTGCACCTCCAGATACAGCAAGAAGAAAGCCATGCATTTATCATTTGGCTGTCATGAAAACTTTTTGGCTCCTTTATATTTATGTCTTTTTGATCTCATGTAATATAAATCAGAAAGAACTACTAGGGTGTGTGTGTGAGAGAGAGGAAGAAAAGGAGTGAGAGAAATAGTGATGGGGTCACGTTAAGGTTGAACCGAGGAGAAAAATTGCTCTATTATCATGGTTTTCATTTCTCCACATACCTGAAATACCAAACAATCAGCAGTGAATCTATCCCATTTCTCTGAGATCACAATCAGTTCCCAGATGAAAATGGAAAAAAAGAAAAATATATTAACTGATAATAGACTTTTATAAAAGGAATTTGTACAGAAGCAAGTGCTTCTCTTGGCAGCCCAGAACTGAATGGAAAGATCCACAAACGGATGTAAGATTATTTTCAGTTTAATGAATGATTGATGATTTAAAATAAATAAATACACAGATTCAAAGATGATGAGGAAACAGTCATTATATGAAGATATTGCTGCGGGTAGGAATTGTTTCCTGAATCTTGCCTTGCAGCAGCAGACCCGGGGAAGCCTCTGACTTGTAAAAACTACATTGATCTCACACACCTGCTGGTGTTAATATGTGACCAGTGAATGGTACAAGCGTGAGAGAGGGTTTGTAAAACATGTGCATTCCAGTTGAGATATTCAGTGTGCTTCAAAATGATTGACTGACCTACAGTAGACACATCCCCACCCACAGAACTAAGATGCCAGAGATGCAGAAGGGCTCAAACACCAGTCTTCCTGAAGCCACACACTTTCATTTCCATCCTTTATGCCTTTCCACAGCACTCACACGCAAGCAAAATGGAAATGATCTGACCCCAAATGTTAGGTCTAAACCAGATTTACAGTCTTGAACGATGTAATACCTTCTTGAGTTTTTGCTCATGTTTTGTTACATTTTAAAGTGATCTTATCATGTGATATTATCTTCAATTCCAAAGATGTGAGTTATGGTTTTGACAACAATTAGCATAAGACAGGCAGTGGGAAATTCTTCAACTAGAAACTGCTAAATCAGTCAGGGAAACATAGATTTCATGAGTTTGACTGTGTGAAAAACTCCACATCAGGATGCATGGATCATTTGGTTTTCCTAGAGCTTCCCAAAACAAACAAATGGCCATTTTACACAATTCATTTTCAGAGAAAGAATAAGTGCTGTAATAATGCTGTGAATTAATGGAGCAAGCAATGTTAATTATTTAATTACATGCATGCATTAATATCACATTGTAAAATTTTTTTGTTTGTTTTTTAAAAAACCTTTGCTGTTATATAAATTCATGTACAGTTCATTTATCAGGTTTTATGTAATGAAAGTTGGCACCCTGACTGTCGGCTGATTGCAGTTTAAGTTCTGAATGTAACTGTGTGATGAATATACTTAAAACAGAGATAGAGGAAGAACCTCCAGGAGCCACTGGTTTAATAGAAGAGGCCACAGCACATTATGGCACTGACATTTGAATGATGTGAGTAGCAGTAGGGGTCCAGATATGTAATTTAGCCATATCAGTTCCATCAATCATCTGCTTGGAAATATTTAGCAATCGAACATGGCATCAAAACTGCATGCCAAAAAAATTTTTTGGGTCCTCCTTGATCTGAAAACAGTTTGACCCCACATCTCATGAACACAGGACCTCCTGGTGTCAAGCACTGCTACACTGATGGATCCTTTACATACTGTTGGATGTGGATAAGATTTCCTTGGATCTGGCTTAATATTCACAAACCTTCCCTGCGCTCTTGCTTGTCTAAGGATCAGGGCATTTGAAGTCCTTGTCTATTCCCTTTGCTCTTTGTTGTGTTTTTTTGAGGCATTATTGAGCAGCTTTGAAGCACGTTGGGAGGCATTGCTTCACATGCACAAGCTGCCCCTATGGATGCCTGGCTGCATTATTTACAGCACAAAAGGGGTCCACACAAGAATATCACATTGTGAATTGAAAAATACACTTCATTTAAATCATTTTCTTATTTAGATTTTTACACATATGTATCTAATTTAATCACTAAGTTTTTCTTAGTTTTATTTAAGAAACATTTCATTCCTGGTATTGCTGAATCTCAGTGCAGCAATCGTCAGTTGACCATAACATCTTACTGAACTGTCTAAAAAACTGGGTCAGACTTTCTGGCCATGCAGTTAAACGGATTCAGTCATACAGGGACTGCTTAGTATCTTACTATAAATCGGAGAAAAATTAAAATAATCTGTGGAGTTCACCAAGGTGCCATCCTGGGGCCCCTGCTGTTCAACATTTACATGCTCCAACTCACTTACACTATAAAAAAAACAACCAAATATGTTACCATAGCTATGCTGATGACACAAAGACCTACATAACCATCTCACCAGGAGACTAGAGTCCAATCCAATCACTGATCCGATGAGATAACGTTCTTCAGTTAAATGAAGACAAAACTGAAATCAGAGTTTTAGGAGCAAAAGAAGAGAGATTCAAATTCTGCACTCTACTTCAGAAGGCTGAGTTAAAAAAAAACACCAACAGAGCCAGAAACCTGGGTGTAGTCCTGGACTCAGACCTGAACTTCAGTAGTCACATTAAGAAAGTTGTGAAGTCAAGGATTAAAGGACTGATGACTCCACAGGATTTAGAAAAACTGGTCCATCATTTCTCTTAAGTAGACCAGACTACCGTAACGCTCTCCTTACAGGTCTCCTGAAAGTCCATCAGACAGCAGCAGATCTTTAAACTGGTATCCTGTTTGTTAAAGAAACAGATCTCTAAATACTGCTTAGTTTAAAAAGCACTGAACAGTTTATTCAGGATCTTCTGGTTTGTTATGAACCAACCAAATCTCTGACCCCCCATCAGGGTCAGATCTACTCTCAGTTCCCAGAGTAAGCATAAAACACAGAGAAGCAGCGTTCAGTTTTTATGCTCCTCACATATGGAACAAACTCCCAGAAAGCTGCTGGTCTGATGAAACTCTCAAAAGTTTTTAACCTTGATGTAAAACTTTTGTTTTTGCAGCCGTTTGTCAGAACTGATCATTTCTCACTGTAACCTTTATTTCTTTTATTTGAACTTATTTAATTTCAGCTTTTTTCAAAGCACCTTGAATTGTCTTGTACATGAGCTGTGTCAGACAAACTTGTAATGCAGGTAGAGAAAATTCTCTCCCCAGTGTCAAACAGAAACCACCACAAACCTGTCATCATTCTGGAGTGGACTGGCAACCTGTCCAGGGTGTACCTGTCTGTTGTCAAGAGGCTGCTTATGACCCTGCATAGCAACAATATAGAATAAAAATCACCCCAATCAAAATGTTCACCCAGTCCTTTACTGTCCTAACTGTTCATGTACTTTCCAGGACTGGAGGTTTTCTCCGTACCTCAAGGAACTCCTAAACCTTTGACTTCCTGCTATCCGCTTCAATGCATGACACACACTAGTGGAAAAGTCTCTCCCACATGTCTGAGTGGGAGGCAACATGCACAACATTTTAGTAATGCTATCACTGGAACATTTTTAATAACCTCTGTGTCATATTGGTTACAGGCGGATCTGAGAAACAAGCAAACCATAGACAATTCATTTTAACTGAATCTGACACCAAATCAAAAATCAGACAAACTGAAGGTGAAAATATGAAAGTACAGAGTGTGAAAAGGTGAACGCCCACATGAGGGTGGTTACATCTTCAGGGTAGCCGGGGATCACTGACCCACCATCTTTACCTCAACGTGACTCAGGTCTTACATGTTCACCTATTTTGCCATTATTTCATTAGAACTTACAGAAGAGGAATCTAGCTTTTTTAGCTAAATATCTCCATTGCTTCTCTTCTGCCAACAACGGCACTTTCACTCCCCGGTTTGTGTGGTTTTGTTTGTTTATTTCTAAGTTCTGTTGCTATTGTTAAGCCCATCATGAGTACTGTACTGTATGTTGTTGCCATTGCAGCAAGTTCAACAGGGCAAACTGAAATTTGCTGTTGTCATATCATTTCCAGCACAGGATGTTTCAAGTCTTTGACACTATAGGACAACTTATGTATATTTTCAAAAGCCTGCAGTGGTTGTATTTGATGCTGTGGAAATGAGACTGGTATTGTATAACATGACATTTACTTCTAACTTTTATTTTAAGGCATTGCTTCTGGCCTCTCTTGCTGTTTTTGGCTGTATCATAACAATTAGATCATTTAACAAAAACTGCTATATGTGATATATGAGACATATCATTTTTGAAGATTAAAGTATTGACTCAACTATTAGACAAGCACTTGTGTTGCTCACTAATCCTCACTCTTACTTCTTCCTATCCACCTTTTTATTGTAAGCAGATCTGTTCCTGGCATGTAGTCCATCCTTGACTTGACTGGATTACCTGCCAACTCCAGCTGCCAAATGTGTGCAAGCTTTTAACACAGTGATTCAGCTGGCAGCTTTCCATGCCTTTTAACTCACACATGCACTGCTGAACAATAAACAGACCCCCACACACAAATATGCGCCATCCTAAATAGCTACACCGAGACTTGCATAAGATCAACATCAGTCTGATTTTAATGCGCATTGCCTAATAGCTGAAGAGGGCTACCTTGTTCAGCTGAAAGGTAATTATATGATAAGGTCCTTCTGGAATAGACTTAACATTTGTTAGAACAACCAGATGAAAGAGCAACAAAGATTAAAACTCAATGCGAAGGAATGGAAGACCTGGGATTTGAGAACATGATGATAATTGCAGTTTGAAAACGTAACATCATTATGATCATTTAAATGTTTATTATTAACTCAGCCAGTGTTAGTGTAAACTAATTAAAATCTCCTAGCTAAAGAGAATTTGTTGCTAAAATGCCTATCAATTAAAAGTTCATAGTTGACTAAATGACTGCAAGGCGTGCAGGTCCCATCAAGCTGAAATCATTTCTGCTGCACGGCCATGATTCAGTGTTTGTTTTTTCCACATATGCTGCTGTGCATTATCATCAAAACTCTCTCTTCTATCCAAAAGGCATTGTACCTGAAGCCTCGTGGTTTGTTAGGATGCAACTACACAAACTTCTGCAGTGCTGTATGGACAGAAAATGGGCTGCATGATCTGCAAACTAATTTGTGTGTAACTTTGGGGACTTAGTATTGCTATTGGTCCATTTTATTTATTTAAAACTAAGGATAGTAATACATGTACGTAGTATGAAACCAGAAAAAACAAAACAAAATTTACAAAAAAAACCTGAAAGGTCCGAAAAGAAGCATCATGAAGTAAAACCTTATATACTCCCACCCCCAACCTAGAAATAATTTAAAAACATTAATTTAAAATATAATTAAAACGAATTGCCAGTTCAATTCAACACATTATTTGTAAAGTATTTGTTTGTGCATAACTTGGAGTAACTACTTGCAAATGTATGTTCAAATGCAAGCGCAATACATAGAAATTCTGCACACACAAAAAACATAACGTGCACAAATCACAAAAAATCGCAATCATCACAATCCTAAGCACGACATTTCACCTTCAGCCTCATAAAAGTAATAGTTTTGTGTACACAAAAGAATAGACACATACACACATTGCCTGGTACGCAGAGGAAAAAACTGTGCTGAAGAGGTTTTGTATGGTGGCACAGAAGTGTAAAAGCTATGACACAATAAGCTGCAGCCACTCTCTTCCACTGTATAGCGTTGTGACTTTTGTATCGCTGTCACACTTCTGGGCCACCATAGTTTTGAGACTCTTTACACTTTCGGGGCTTTATGCGTGCACGGTGCATTTAAGTACTGGTGAAAAACTGAGTTAACTGCCAGTACTAAGTTCAGACTATCAGACTCTTGTATAACTCATGCAAAAACAATAATCTTGATCTTTCTAAAGATCCAAAGCACCCAGTATGTTTCAATATAGGTGCTGTGTGAATGGGTGTGAATGGGTGAGTGAGATTTGTCATCTAAAGCGCTTTGAGTGGTCTGTGACTAGGAAAGCGCTATACAAGTACAGTCCATTTACCATTACCATTTTAGAAAAATGTTCATTGTCTTCAATGTACATGTAAAGTCAGCCAATGAGCTGGATTCTTGAAACATAAACATAAAGTAACAAACAAACATGCTTATTCCATCGGCAGGTGTATGTGTTGCCTTCACTGAACAAGCTGAGGCAGAAAGAAGTCAGAGAAGGTTCTACTGCAGTGATGCACAGTGGCGTGTTGTGGGTAAAATTACTGAGGAAGCTCGTCACGTGCATGGCTGTATAAGGAATTCAATTATGTTAGACTGAGTCAATGAGAGGACAGGACCAGCAGGTTAGCATAAGCGGCTACCATTCAGAGCGGCAGTAACTTTCCATATTAATGGCCTGAAATCCATCGCCCCTTTCCACACGAAGCTCCGGTTTTGGTATCATTTTCATTAGAAATTGATGCTGTTGTGGTAGTTTGGTGAAAGTACTTCGGGCTAAAATCTCCACATCGTCGCCTTCTATCTTTGCTCTGAGTCTGCTGGGGTTGCTAATGGCAACGATTCTGTCATGATTCATGAAAGACTTCTCTGGTCTGATTGGTGGGAAGCAAAGAAGCGTCTAGCTTCCCTTGACCTCCGAAAAACGAATCACGCTCCGGTAGTGGCATGACGTTGTCTCATCTGATTGGTTGATCATTGAAAAAAAAAGTCTACAAGGGAAGCCAGCCTGGTCTGGCCTCCTTCGCGCCACGATATGATTTAAATTAGTGATTCACCACAAGTGGGCGCTGTTTCAATGGGAAAGACGGCGATCAGATAAACGGTGAGACAGAATCCTCTTTGTAATCGCTCTAAAAGTAAGCGTTTCAGAACAATGACAGCCACGGTCTGGAATTTAATAAATGAATGGACATAAACAAAAAATAGAGGCTGTGCTTCCCTTTGCTTCTGGGAGAAAACGCCACTGGTGATGCATTTTATTTCATCTGCAGCTATAACTTTTTGCAATGGTGTTCCTGTAATTTTTCTTTATTAAAAACTTCCCAAACTTTCGTGTCTGTCAGCATGTTCTGCAGGTGAACGCTCGTCCAAAGGGAAAAATGAGTGAACACTCCTTGTCAGGTTGGCATGGTTCTGCTTGTAGGAGACAAAGCACAGTAATGAGCGCAGAGGTCAGCATTTATTATTTCTGTGACTCCCCACGTACCCACCCCCACCCCTACCCCCCGCTATTGCTTCCACAAATCCACAGACTAAATGACAAGCACTTATGTTCTGTTCCTTCTTTGTCAAACCAGAGTTTTGTTCCATTTTTATTTTCTGCTACTTTTAATGTTGTGCTTCCATCAGGGGCTGCTATGGCTTCTCCCGCCTATTCAGCTGCTGACTGGCAGTCTGCTTTGTGAATTTGGTTGGATGATTGCAGTAATAAGGCAGACAATGGACATGTCTCTCTTACACTTGCAGGGTTGGTTATGCCATTAGCCAGACAGGAATGACTGGAAAAGAAAAATAGAGAAATTGGTTGAATAGATGGAAACATCAGAAATGTGAAAGCAAGGATCACAATTTTCTTCCCCCAGTGTCCGCAGGGATGTCTAAATCTAGATACGTTCAACAATGCAGCAATAATCCATCTGGCACAAACACTATGCCTGTCATTTTGTAGTATTGATTTTTTTCACCTTCCTAGTTATTAGGAAGCTTTGTGCTAATGTAGATATTGGAAAAATCTGACTGAATTTCATTTAACTTTTACATTTATTGGTTTGATTGAAAAACTCTGCTATTCTGTTAAAATTGAGATGAGGAAGGTTAGATAAGGTAAATACTTGTAATACCCAAATCTATATGGATATTTACAGGAAGAAAAACATTAATTATGAAAATGATGGAAACGTCTAAGTAAGTGAGTTTTTTGAGAAATTTTGACGGACAATGTAGCAACCTGGAGACGCAAACACACAACATGTGGCCATCAGGTGTGGGACTAAGAATTTCTAGCCAGGCAGACATGTATACACACCTACAGTACAGTGTTGGTGTGTGTGAGTGTATGGGTGAGAGAAAAAAATATATCGATATACAGACCCTGCTCTAACCAATTTGGTGCCCTAGGCAAGATTTTTGGTGACGCCCCCTTGCATCGAAGTAAATTCCACTACTATGAACATATACTTACAAGAAAGTTAATAGCTTTGTCTTGAAAATTCGTTTATTCAAATAAATTAATTGCACATTGAAAATTCTTAGACAGAATAAAAGAAACAAATACAAAAAAACCTTATCGGTACCTTATCAGTTATATGATATAGCCAGTCAGCCGGGTCTACTGGAGCAGCAGAACTTGATGCTGCTGCATCACTGCTTGGTTGTACTGCTAAGGTGGAGGCGAGAGGAGGATTTTTAAGGGCGTCAGAGGAAAGTAAGCTTTATTTTTATTATTACTGTTATTATTATTATTATTATTCCTAGTAGGCTTTGTTATTCCTTTAACCTATTGTGGGCATATTATTCCTTTCTTAAGACATAATAATACCAACTAGTTTTAAGAATAGTAGAAGTTACAGATAGCACAAAAAAAGTATTTTAAAAGCAGAAATAATAGCTAAAATCACCAAAAAAATATTTGAAAGATTTTTTTTAATAAGATACCAGTTACTTAATAACTTTGCATTTTATTTTACCATCTCCTTTATGTCTAAGAACTGATTTCTTCTGGAATACCCAAATCTTGCATAAAATACTGTGATAACAGGCCAAAACTTCCTCACGCCTCAAATTACCCTTACATAAAGCCACATGGAGTTTGGCTACTGGTTGTTTGTGGCACCTCATATGAAACTCTCGACAAAATTTGCTCTAGAAAGAGAACTTTTTTTCTCTCTCTTTTTCTATCACTGCAATAAACAGTAGTATATATCTTTATACATCTGGAGCAAATAGGGTGTGTTGGGGGTGGGGGGATTATTTATAGACTGTTATTTCTCAGTATGTTGATGAGGTAGGGATCCTCACATTATCTTGACAATTATAGCAGTTCTTACAATCACAGGTTCTTAACAAATGAAACCACCTGGCTAAAGACTGGGGTTATGATGATAATAGTAACTCACCCAGAAGATTAAAATGTTAGATTTGACCTGCGTGTTTAAACTTGTCCTCAGCAAGTGTGGCTTTTGGGAATTGTAATGGTTTATTCTGTCAGTGTAGCTGTTGTGAAGAACACTTCAGAAATATTTCTTGAAATGCAAAACATGTAATCACATTCATTAATAATGAAAGAAGTTGTGTAGAATTGCAGCCGCAGGTGTTCTCATTACACCATCCACCAGGATGTGTGAAGGCAGCAGTCAGCATGCAGTCGTCCGCCACAAATGCACATCATACACACGGAATTCTAAAAGTGTACTTAATATATTTCACAATATTAACAGTAATGGTGTTAGTCCATAGGAAATGCCAAAAGGAAAACCCAAAACAAAGAGAGAAACAGACGGATGCGATGTGAATCGCCTTCATTCCTCATGGGGATGCATAGGATCAGGAAAACACAACAAAGGAAGTATTTTTGACGACTCTTGGAAACATCATAGTCTACAATCCAGACGACTTAGAAGCAGTAACGCATATATTTGTATTTGCAAACAACCCAGAGATATCAAAAGAAGAGTTGTTGCATGATTATGTGTAGACAGCACAGATCAGGGTTTTTAAACCAGTCAAAAACAGAGGAATACAACCGGATATTCAGGGTAAATGTCGAGTAATACAGCCGTCATACGACCAGCGAAAGAAACAAACCACAGAAGAAGAGAACTGTATGAGTTGTGTGAGTTTGCATGCAGTGAGAAAGGCAATGCAAGTGGCCATGTTGGGCGACTGGAAGCGTCTTTATAGCAACAAACTATGACTTAAGGCCCCTACACACCAAACGCGGTTTGCGCAGCGGCGACCACGCGGTACCGCGGTGAGCGGGTGCAGACAGCGCGGGGGCGGCGTGGCGCGTTGGCGCAGGTTGCTCAGCGACGGAGCAGGAAGAGCAGTATTTTGTGAACTTGGGTCTGTCCGAGAAAGTACACTTTCAACAACGCAGCAAAAGTGTTCAGTGTCTGTTCTCATCTCCTGAGGAGGAGGAAGGGAGACGAGCAGAGCAGCAGTGGGGGAAGAGTAGTTGCATGACTGGCGAGATCTCTGTACACCAGCATTGTGTGTCCCAGAGTTCAGGACGCTGTGACATCATGAACAGTTTTTCCTCCATGGCTGTGTCGCGGGCCGAGGAACAGGGTCCGCTAAAACAGATACCGGGCGCTGCTGGAGGGATGGAGACAGGAGGGCAGTATTAAAAGTCCATTAAAAGCTTTATTAAAAAGCTAAAAATCATA